>WFAB01003622.1:0-14204 GCA_018977245.1 Lethenteron camtschaticum
TGTGTGTGTACAGGTGTGTGTCTGTGTGTGTACAGGTGTGTGTGTGTTACAGGTGTGTGTGTGTACAGGTGTGTGTCTGTGTGTGTGTGTACAGGTGTGTGTGTGTACAGGTGTGTGTCTGTGTGTGTGTGTACAGGTGTGTGTGTGTACAGGTGTGTGTCTGTGTGTGTGTGTACAGGTGTGTGTGTGTACAGGTGTGTGTCTGTGTGTGTGTACAGGTGTGTGTGTGTACAGGTGTGTGTCTGTGTGTGGTGTGTACAGGTGTGTGTGTGTACAGGTGTGTGTCTGTGTGTGTGTGTGTACAGGTGTGTGTGTGTGTACAGGTGTGTCTGTGTGTGTACAGGTGTGTGTCTGTGTACAGTGTGTGTGTGTACAGGTGTGTGTCTGTGTGTGTACAGGTGTGTGTGTGTGTGTACAGGTGTGTGTCTGTGTGTGTACAGGTGTGTGTCTGTGTGTGTACAGGTGTGTGTGTGTACAGGTGTGTGTGTGTCTGTGTGTACAGGTGTGTGTGTGTACAGGTGTGTGTGTGTGTACAGGTGTGTGTCTGTGTGTGTACAGGTGTGTGTCTGTGTGTGTACAAGTGTGTGTCTGTGTGTGTACAGGTGTGTTGGTGTACAGGTGTGTGTCTGTGTGTGTACAGGTGTGTGTCTGTGTGTGTACAGGTGTGTGTCTGTGTGTGTACAGGTGTGTGTCTGTGTGTGTACAGGTGTGTGTCTGTGTGTGTACAGGTGTGTGTCTGTGTGTGTACAGGTGTGTGTCTGTGTGTGTATGACTGGGGAGCGGTGGTATAGTGGTTAGCGCTACGCTGCGCTATGAACCCGGCGACCCGGGTTCGATTCCCGCTCACGGCCAACACCAACAGTGACGATTATCTGAACTGGTCCCGGCCTCCCCTAGGTCGACTCGGCCTCAAATGAGTACCTGGTGCGGTGTGTAAACATCGCCACTGGGGAGACAAAGGCGGCGGGCGTAGTGCTGGCCACCCACCCCCTCGTGTGCCGTGCCGGCCTTCATAGGTGCTCGCTAGCAGCACTTGCCCCTACAGTCTGTTAAGGCTACACGGGGGATCTTTGTCTTGATGGTGTGTTGGACCCAGAGTCGGCTCCGGTTTGACAGCAGAGGTCTTACTCCGAATCAGTCGAGCGGCGTGATCTGTTTACCTTGGTGATCAATGCTGCTGCTGATGGTGATGATGATGACGGTGATGATGACGGTGATGATGACGGTGATGATGATGACGGTGATGATGATGACGGTGATGATGATGACGGTGATGATGATGACGGTGATGATGATGACGGTGATGATGACGTTGACGATGATGACAATGGCGATGGTGTTGATGATGGTGGTGATGATGGTGATGATGCTGATGATGGTGATGATGATGGTGGTGATGATGGTGGTGATGATGATGACAATGGCGGTGGTGATGACAATGGTGATGGTGATGACGACGATGATGATGGTGATGGTGATGATGATGGTGATGATAATGGTGTTGATGATGACAATGGTGATGGTGACGACGACGACAATGACGATGACGATGATGACGACGACGACGACGATGATGACAGAGTGTCGCGGCCGCTACGGCGATCAATCCCGCCGCTGGCGACAGTAACCATGACAGCCGTGCTCCGTACCCCCACAGCTCTCCGCTGCTCCGGTCAGCCTCCAGAGGGTCCTGTCATCCGCCACGGCCGCCACGGCCGCCACCACCACGTTGGCAGCTTCGCGATCAACAGCAGCAGCCACCACCAACCCGACCCCTTCCATCGCCACCACCACCACCACCAGCGGCGTTAGCCCCGGCGTTCAGCAGCAGCAGCAGCAGCAACAGCAGCAGCAGCAGCAGCACAGCAGCTGCAGCAGCAGCAGCAACAGCAGCAACAGCAGCAGCAGCAGCAGTTTGTATTGCCAAGCACCGTCACGCTGCAGCAAGAAGCGCCGGCTCCGGTTCTCGCAGCGCCGCTGGAAGCATCGGAAGCGCCGCTGGAAGCGCGCGTGGGAAGCATCGGAAGCACCGCTGGGATCACCGCGGGAAGCGCTTCTCCCGGTGGGCGTCGCTAGCCGCTACCGGGAGTTTGCCGGGAGCGCCGCGTGAGCGCCGTTTGCCCGCGGCTCTCCCCGGAGGGACGGTGCGCCACTTGGGGCCCGGCGCTGGCAGCGCTCGCCCGGCAGCGGCGTTAGTATCGCTGGCGTCTCTCCGCAGCTCAGCAGCCTGACTCGGGGCAGCTGCTGCCGCAGCATGTCGGCGGTGGTGGTGGTGGCGGTGGTGGTGGTGGCGGGGTGGTGGTGGCGGTGGTGGTGGTGCCCTGTTGCTGCTGCAGCGCTGCGTCTGCGCTGCAGCGTGGCGGAGGTGCGGCGTGCGCAGCTAGAAGGACTTGGAGGGCGACACCGCCGCCTGCTGCGGGAGCGCTCTTCCTCAAGGGGGGCGGCAACATGGTGGACTTCCCGGCCTTCTGTCGGAGGCCCGACACTCGGCCGTCGCCACGCTGCAGCAGAACGAGTTGGAGAGCGGTGGCGGTGGTGGCGGTGGTGGTGGTGGTGGTGGCGGTGGTGGTGGTGGTGGTGCGGTGGTGGTGGTGGTGGAGAAGCAGCAGCAGCAGCAGGGTGGAGGTGGTGGTGGTGGTGGAGTCCTGGTGGACGAGTCGAGGTGCCGCGTGATTAACGACGAGGTGAGAGTGGTGAGGGAGGGGGGAGGGGGGGAGTGTGGTGAAGGTGAGTGGGGGGTGAGCGGTGGTGGGGGGATGGGTGAGTGTGGTGAGCTAGCGGTGAGCGAGTGGTGAAGGTGAGTGGGGGGGTGGGTGGTGGGGGGGTGGGTGAGAGCGGTGAGCGAGTGGTGGTGAGGGGGGAGATGGGTGAGTGTTGTGAGGGTGAGTGGGGGGTGAGTGAGGGGGGTGAGTGGGGAGTGGGGTGGTGAGTGGTGAGGGGGGGGTGAGTGGTGAGGGTGAGTGGGGGGGTGGGTGAGTGGTGAGGTGTGTGGGGGGGAGGCAGAGGTCGCAAACGGGTTTTGATTCCTTACCCGTACCCGGCCGCACCAGGGTCGCAAACAGGTACCGTACCCGTACCCGGCCGGGTACGGATAGCCGGGTATCGGGTAGGGTACGGGTATCAGGTAGGGTACGGGTATCGGGTAGGGTACGGTATCGGTAGGGTACGGGTATCGGGTACCCGGTTGCGACCTCTGGGGGGGAGTGAGTGGTGAGGGTGAGTGAGTGGTGAGTGAGTGAGTTGTGGGAGAGTGAGTGGGTGAGTGAGTGAGTGAGTGGTGAGTGAGTGGTGAGGGTGAGTGAGTGGTGAGTGAGTGAGTGAGTGGTGAGTGAGTGAGTGAGTGGTGACCTCCCCGACAGGTGAAGGTGGTGAGTGGTGGGTGAGTGAGTGGTGAGTGGTGAGTGAGTGGTGAGTGAGTGAGTTGTGGGAGAGTGGTGAGTGGGTGAGTGAGTGAGTGAGTGGTGAGTGAGTGAGTGGTGAGTGAGTGGTGACCTCCCCGACAGGTGAAGGTGGTGAGTCGTGAGTGAGTGAGTGGTGAGTGAGTGGTGAGTGAGTGGTGAGTGAGTGAGTGTGAGTGGTGAGTGAGTGAGTGGTGAGTGAGTGAGTGAGTGGTGAGTGAGTGTGGGGTGAGTCGTGAGTGGTGAGTGAGTGAGTGGTGAGTGAGTGGTGAGTGAGTGAGTGGTGGGGTGAGTGGTGAGTGAGTGAGTGAGTGGTGGGTGAGTGGTGAGTGGTGGGTGAGTGAGTGGTGAGTGAGTGAGTGGTGAGTGAGTGGTGAGTGAGTGAGTGGTGAGTGAGTGAGTGAGTGGTGAGTGAGTGGTGAGTGAGTGGTGGGTGAGTGAGTGGTGAGTGAGTGGTGAGTGAGTGAGTGGTGGGTGAGTGGTGAGTGAGTGGTGAGTGAGTGGTGACTCCCCGACGAGAGGTGAAGGTGGTGAGTGTGGTGAATGAGTGGTGAGTGGTGAGTGGTGAGTGTGAGTGAGTGGTGAGTGAGTGAGTGAGTGGTGAGTGAGTGGTGGGTGAGTGAGTGGTGAGTGAGTGGTGAGTGAGTGAGTGGTGGGTGAGTGGTGAGTGAGTGGTGAGTGGTGACTTCCCCGACAGGTGAAGGTGGTGAGTGTGAGTGAGTGAGTGTGAGTGAGTGAGTGGTGAGTGAGTGAGTGGTGAGTGGTGGTGGGTGAGTAGTGAGTGAGTGGTGGGTGAGTGGTGAGTGAGTGAGTGTGATGAGTGAGTGGTGACCTCCCCGACAGGTGAAGGTGGTGAGTGGTGGTGAGTGGTGAGTGAGTGGTGAGTGAGTGGTGAGTGAGTGGTGAGTGGTGAGTGAGTGGTGGGTGAGTGGTGAGTGAGTGAGTGAGTGGTGAGTGAGTGGTGACCTCCCCGACAGGTGAAGGTGGTGAGTGGTGGTGTGTGAGTGAGTGGTGAGTGAGTGGTGAGTGAGTGAGTGGTGAGTGAGTGGTGAGTGAGTGAGTGGTGAGTGAGTGAGTGGTGAGTGAGTGGTGACCTGGTGAGGTGGTGAGTGGTGGGTGAGTGAGTGGTGAGTGAGTGGTGAGTGAGTGGTGACCTCCCCCACAGTGAAGGTGGTGAGTGGTGAGTGGTGAGTGGTGAGTGAGTGAGTGGTGAGTGAGTGGTGAGTGAGTGGTGAGTGGAGTGTGAAGGTGGTGAGTGGTGAGTGAGTGGTGATGTGAGTGAGTGAGTGGTGAGTGAGTGGTGAGTGAGTGGTGAGTGAGTGGTGAGTGAGTGAGTGGTGAGTGAGTGGTGGAGGGTGAGTGAGTGGTGAGTGAGTGGTTTCTGTGGGTCTGGGTGTCTGTGGGTCTCTGTGGATCTGGGTGTCTGTGGGTCTCTATGGGTCTGGGTGTCTGTGGGTCTCTGTGGGTCTGGGTGTCTGTGGGTCTCTGTGGGTCTGGGTGTCTGTGTGGGTCTGGGTGTCTGTGTGGGTCTGGGTGTCTGTGGTTTCTGTGGGTCTGGGTGTCTTGTGGGTTTCTGTGGGTCTGGGTTTTTGTGGGTCTCTGTGGGTCTGTGGGTTTCTGTGGCTATCTGGGTGTCTGGGGATCTCTGGATCTGGGTGTCTCTATGGGTCTCTATGGGTCTGGGTCTCTATGGGCTCTATGGGTCTGGGTGTCTCTGTGGGTCTCTATGGGTCTGGGTTCTCTATGGTCTCTATGGGTCTGGGTGTCTCTATGGGTCTCTATGGGTCTGGTTGTCTGTATGGGTCTCTGGGTCTGGTGTCTCTGTGGGTCTCTATGGGTCTGTGGGTCTGGTGTCTGTGGGTGTCTCTATGGGTCTCTATGGGTCTGGGTGTCTCTGTGGGTCTCTATGGGTCTGGGTGTCTCTATGGGTCTCTGTGGGTCTCTATGGGTCTGGGTGTCTCTGTGGGTCTCTGTGGGTGTCTCTGTAGGTCTCTATGGGTCTGTGGGTCTCTGTGGGTCTGGGTGTCTGTGGGTGTCTCTATGGGTCTCTATGGGTCTGTGGGTCTCTGTGGGTCTGGGTGTCTGTGGGTGTCTCTATGGTCTCTATGTGTCTCTATGGGTCTGGGTGTCTCTATGGGTCTCTATGGGTCTCTATGGGTCTGGGTGTCTCTGTGGGTCTCTATGGGTCTGTGGGGACTCTGTGGGTCTCTATGGGATGGGTGTCTCTGTGGGTCTCTCTGGTCTGGGTGTCTCTGTGGGTCTCTATGGGTTCTCTGTCTCTATGGGTCTGGGTGTCTCTGTGGGTCTCTATGGGTCTCTATGGGTCTGGGTGTCTCTGTGGGTCTCTATGGGTCTCTATGGGTCTCTATGGGTCTGGGTGTCTCTGTGGGTGTCTCTATGGGTCTGGGTGTCTCTATGGGTCTCTATGGTCTGGGTGTCTTTGTGGGTCTCTGTGGTGTCTCTGTGGGTCTCTATGGGTCTGGGTGTCTCTGTGGGTCTCTGTGGGTGTCTCTGTGGTCTCTATGGGTCTGGGTGTCTCTGTGGGTCTCTATGGGTCTGAGTGTTTCTGTGGGTCTCTATGGGGCTGGGTGTCTCTGTGGGTCTCTATGGGTCTCTATGGGTCTCTATGGGTCTCTATGGGTCTGGGTGTCTCTGTGGGGTCTCTGGGTCTGGGTGTCTCTGGGTGTCTCTATGGGTGTCTCTGGGTGTCTCTGGGTGTCTCTGGGTCCGTACGTAACCAACCGTGATGGCCGGATGTGACCTCTGTGTGGGTCATCGGTGAGTGACCTCTGCCCCCCCCCCTTCCCCCGTAGCAGGAGGGTGCCGTGCTGAGGATCTGCCCATGCACCGCTCCCACAACTGCTCCCTCCTCATCAGCACCATCATCAGCGCCACCATCATCAGCAGCAGCACCACCACCATCATCAGCAGCAGCAGCACCACCATCATCATCAGCATCATCAGCACCACCATCATCATCAGCATCATCAGCACCACCATCAGCATCAGCAGCAGCAGCACCACCACCATCATCATCAGCACCACCACCATCAGCACCAGCATCATCAGCACCACCAGCATCAGCAGCACCACCATCATCAGCAACACTACCAGCACCATCATCAGCAGCACCACCACCATCAGCACCACCACCACCACCATCATCAGCACCACCACCACCATCAGCACTACCACCACCATCATCATCAGCGTCGCTGTCATCAGCAGTGGCGATGGCGTCGTCGTCGGTGACGTCATCGGCGTCGCCCCAGCTGCCGTCTCCCATGGCAACGGCGTCGGCGGTCGCCGTGACGACCGCATCGCCTGCCGCTGGTGGTGGCAGCGGCCAACGTGAGTGGTGGTGACGACGGTGGTGACGGTGGTGACGGTGGTGGTGGTGACGGTGGTGGTGGTGGTGGTGGTGGTGACGGTGGTGGTGGTGACGGTGGTGGTGGTGGTGGTGGTGGTGACGGTGGTGGTGGTGACGGTGGTGGTGGTGACGGTGGTGGTGGTGACGGTGGTGGTGGTGACGGTGGTGGTGGTGGTGACGGTGGTGGTGACGGTGATGATGGTGATGATGGTGGTGATGATGACGGTGGTGGTGATGATGGTGGTGATGGTGATGATGGTGGTGTGGTGGTGATGATGGTGATGATGGTGATGATGGTGATGACGGTGGTGATGGTGATGATGGTGATGAAGGCTGTGGTCAGGACGATGATCACTAGGATGCCATAACCCATGACCCCCCCCTCTCCTCCCCCACTACCGCCCCCCACCACTCCCCCCCCCCCGTCTCCCACGACCTCCGACCCCACCTCCCCCACCGCACTTCCTGCAGCGGCGGCCGTGGCGTCCCGAGCGCTCCTCCTCCTCCTCCACGCTGCTGCTACAGCTGCTGCTGCTCCTGCTACAGCTGCTGCTGCTGCTGCTACAGCTGCTGCTGCTACAGCTGCTGCTGCTGCTGCTCCTGCTGCTGCTCCTGTTCCTGCTGCTGCTGCTGCTCCTGCTGCTGCTGCTACAGCTGCTGCTGCTGCTGCTCCTGCTACTGCTGCTGCTGCTCCTGCTGCTGCTACAGCTGCTGCTGCTCCTGCTGCTGCTCCTGTTCCTGCTGCTGCTGCTGCTGCTCCTGCTGCTGCTACAGCTGCTGCTGCTCCTGCTGCTGCTGCTCCTGCTGCTGCTGCTCCTGCTGCTGCTGCTCCTGCTGCTGCTGCTCCTGCTGCTGCTGCTCCTGCTGCTGCTGCTCCTGCTGCTGCTGCTCCTGCTGCTGCTGCTGCTGCTGCTGACGCTGCCCAGCTGACGGCTCCGCTGCTACCGGCACCACCACGACCGCTGACGGTGACAACCCCGTTGACAACCCCGGTGACGACGCCGGTGACGACGCCGGTGACAACGCCGGTGACGGTGACAACGCCGGTGACAACGCCTCCTCGGCTGTCCGGGGATGAGGAAGTGAAGACGGATGATGACCCTGCAAGACAGGCACAGATGGTGCGGGGAGACACGGAGAGACGCGGGGAGACACGGAGACACGGGGAGATACGGGGAGATGTGGGGAGACACTGGGAGACACGGGGAGACGCGGGGAGACACGGAGATACGGGGAGAGACGGGGAGAGATGGGGGGACACGGAGAGACACTGGGATACACTGGGAGACACGGGGAGACACGGGGAGAGATGGGGGGACACGGGGAGAGATGGGGGGACACAGGGAGACACTGGGAGACACTGGGAGACACGGGGAGACACGGGGAGAGATGGGGGGACACGGGGAGAGATGGGGGGACACGGGGAGACACTGGGAGACACTGGGAGACACGGGGAGACGCAGGGAGACACGGGGAGAGATGGGGGGACACGGGGAGACACTGGGAGACACTGGGAGACACGGGGAGACGCAGGGAGACACGGGGAGAGATGGGGGGACACGGAGAGACACTGGGAGACGCGGGGAGAGACGGGGAGAGATGGGGGGACACTGGGAGACACTGGGAGACACGGGGGAGACACGGGGGAGACGTGAAGATGGAGGATGACCCTGCAAGACAGGCACAGATGGTGCGGGGAGACGCGGGGAGACACGGGGAGACGCGGGGAGACACGGGGAGAGACGGGGAGAGACGGGGAGAGATGGGGACACGGGGAGATGCGGGGAGACACGGAGACACGGGGAGACGCGGGGAGACACGGGGAGACATGGGGAGACGCGGGGAGACGCGGAGAGACACGGGGAGACACGGGGGAGACACGGGGGAGACACGGGGGAGACACGGGGGAGAGACACGGGGGAGACACGGGGGAGACACGGGGGAGAGACATGGGGGAGAGACACGGGGGAGACACGGGGGAGACACGGGGGAGAGACACGGGGGAGACACGGAGGGGTACATAGGTGGTGCTACTCAATGTTACTAACAGCACTTGACCCTACAGTCTATTAAGGTGTCTGCGTGTGTGTGTGTGCGGTGTGTGTGTGGTTTGTGTGCGTTTGTCTGCGTGTGTCTGCGTGTGTGCGCGCGTGTGCGCGCTTGTGTGCGTGTGTCTGTACGTGTGTGTGTGCGGTGTATGTGTGGTGTGTGTGTGGTGTGTGCGTGTCTGTGTGTGCATGTGTGTGTGTGGTGTGAGTCTGTGTGTGCGTGCGGTGCGTGCGTGCGGTGCGTGTGTGTGTGTGTGTCACTGTGTGTGTGTGTCACTGTGTGTGTCACTGTGTGTGTCACTGTTTGTGTGTGTCACTGTGGGGAGCGGTAGTGTAGCGGTTAGCGCGCTGCGCTATGAACCTGGCGACCCGGGTTCGATTCCCGCTCACGGCTAACACCAGTGACGATTATCTGAACCGGTCCTGGGCCTCCCCTAGGTCGACTCAGCCTTAAATGAGTACCTGGTGCGGTGTGTAAACATTGCCACTGGGGAGACAAAGGCGGTCGGGCGTGGTGCTGGCCACCCACCCCCTCGTGTACCGTTCCGGCCTTCATAGGTGCTCGCTAACAGCACTTGCCCCTACAGTCTGTTCAGGCTATACGGGGGATCTTTGTCTTTGTCTTATCTTTGTGTGTCTGACTGTGGGTGAGTGTGTATGTGTGTGTCTGTGTGTGTGTACGTGTGTGTGTCACTGTGTGTGTGTGTGTCTGTACGTGTGTGTGTGTGTCACTGTGTGTACGTGTGTGTACGTGTGTCACTGTGTGTGTGTCACTGTGTGTACGTTTGTGTGTGTGTCACTGTGTGTACGCGTGTGTGTGTGTCAGTGTGTGTGTACGTGTGTGTGTCACTGTGTGTACGTGTGTGTGTCTGTGTGTGTGTCACTGTGTGTACGTGTGTGTGTACGTGTGTGTGTCACTGTGTGTACGTGTGTGTACGTGTGTGTGTCTGTGTGTGTGTGTCTGTCTGTGTGTCTGTCTGTGTGTCTGTGTGTGTCACTGTGTGTGTGTGTACGTGTGTCTGTGTGTGTGTACGTGTGTGTGTGTCTGTGTGTGTGTCTGTGTGTGGGTGTGTCTGTGTGCGTGTCTGTGTGTGTGTCTCTGTGTGCCTCAAGGTGCACTTGGCCTGGCACAAGCGTTGTGGTGACGTCACCGCCACTTAATGGCGAATGGCGGTTGTTGTGTGTCTGTGTGTGTGTGTCACTGTGTGTGTGTCACTGTGTGTGTGTGTGTGTGTACGTGTGTGTACGTGTGTGTGTGAGTGTGTGTACGTGTGTACGTGTGTCACTGTGTGTGTGTGTCTGTGCAAGACAGGCACAGATGGTGCGGGGAGACACGGGGGAGACGCGGGAGACGCGGGGAGACACGGGGAGACGCGGGGAGAGACAGGGAGAGATGGGGGACACGGAGAGACACGGGGGGACACGGGGGAGACACGGGGGACACGGGGGAGACACGGGGGAGACGTGAAGATGGAGGATGACCCTGCAAGACAGGCACAGATGGTGCGGGGAGACACGGGACACGGGGAGATGTGGGGAGACACTGGGAGACACGGGGAGACGCGGGGGAGACATGGGAGACACGGGGACCGGGGAGACACGGGGAGACGCGGGGAGACGCGGAGAGACACGGGGAGACATAGGGGAGGCACGGGGGAGACACGGGGGAGACACGGGGGAGAGACACGGGGGAGACACGGGGGAGACACGGGGGAGACACGGGGGAGAGACACGGGGGGAGACACGGGGGAGTACATAGGTGGTGCTACTCAATGTTACTAACAGCACTTGACCCTACAGTCTATTAAGGTGTCTGCGTGTGTGTGAGTGCGGTGTGTGTGCGGTTTGTGTGCGTGTGTCTGCGTGTGTCTGCGTGTGTGCGCGCGTGTGTGCGTGTGTCTGTGCGTGTGTCTGTGTGCGGTGTATGTGTGGTGTGTGTGTGGTGTGTGCATGTGTGTGTGTGGTGTGAGTCTGTGTGTGTGTGCGGGCGTGTATGCGTGTGTGCGTGTGTGCGTGTGGTGTGTGTGTGCGGTACGTGTGTGTGCGTGCGGTGTGTGTGTGTATCACTGTGTGTGTGTGTCACTGTGTGTGTCACTGTGTGTGTCACTGTGTGTGTGTCACTGTGTGTGTCACTGTGTGTGTGTCACTGTGTGTGTCACTGTGTGTGTCACTGTGTGTGTGTGTCACTGTGTGTGTCACTGTGTGTGTCACTGTGTGTGTCACTGTGTGTGTGTGTAGGAGGCGGGCGTGATGGAGCGAGTGTGGAGCCTGCGCAAGGCCGGGTTGTGGGCACCGCAGCGTCTGCCCCGCGTGGCCGACCCTCCACGTCCACGCGCACACTGGGACTGCCTGCTGCAGGTGAGTGTGTGTGTGTGTCACTGTGTGTACGTGTGTGTGTGTACGTGTGTGTGTGTGTACGTGTCACTGTGTGTGTGCGTGTGGCCGAGCCTCCACGTCCACGCGCACACTGGGACTGCCTGCTGCAGGTGAGTGTGTGTGTGTGTGTCTGTGTGTGTGTGTCACTGTGTGTGTGTCACTGTGTGTGTGTGTCACTGTGTGTGTGTGTGTGTACGTGTGTGTGTGTGTGTACGTGTGTGTGTGTGTCACTGTGTGTGTGTCGTGTGTGTCACTGTGTGTGTGTGTCACTGTGTGTACGTGTGTGTACGTCTGTCACTGTGTGTACGTGTGTGTACGTCACTGTGTGTGTGTCACTGTGTGTGTGTGTGTCACTGTGTGTACGTGTGTGTGTGTACGTGTGTGTGTCACTGTGTGTACGTGTGTGTGTACGTGTGTGTACGTGTGTGTGTACGTGTGTGTGTCTGTCTGTGTGTGTGTGTCTGTGTGTGTGTCTGTGTGTGTGTCTGTGTGTGTCACTGTGTGTGTGTCTGTGTGTGTGTACGTGTGTCTGTGTGTGTGTCTGTGTGTGTGGGTGTGTCTGTGTGTGTGTGTCTCTGTGTGCCTCAAGGTGCACTTGGCCTGGCACAAGCGTTGTGGTGACGTCACCGCCACTTAATGGCGAATGGCGGTTGTTGTGTGTCTGTGTGTGTGTGTCACTGTGTGTGTGTCACTGTGTGTGTGTGTGTGTCACTGTGTGTGTGTCTGTGTGTACGTGTATGTGTGTACGTGTGTGTGTGAGTGTGTGTACGTGTGTCACTGTGTGTGTGTGTGTCTGTGGGTGTGTGTGTGTCTGTGTGTGTGGGGGTGTGTGTGTGTGTCTGTGGGTGTGTGTGTGTCTGTGGGTGTGTGTGTTTGTGTGTGTGTGTGTCTGTGTGTCTGTGTGTGTATCTGTGTGTCACTGTGTGTGTATCTGTGTGTGTGTGTCTGTGTGTCACTGTGTGTCACTGTGTGTGTCACTGTGTGTGTCACTGTGTGTGTGTGTGTCACTGTGTGTCACTGTGTGTGTCACTGTGTGTCACTGTGTGTGTCACTGTGTGTGTATCTGTGTGTCTGTGTGTGTGTCACTGTGTGTGTGTGTCACTGTGTGTGTGTCACTGTGTGTGTGTCACTGTGTGTGTCTGTGTGTCTGTGTGTAGGAGATGGAGTGGATGGCTGAGGACTTTGCCCAGGAGCGACGATGGAAGATCGCTGCGGCCAAGACGGTGCGGCCACAAACACAACAACAAACACAACCACAACAACAACAACAACAACCACAACAACAAACACAACACGCAACACACAACCACAACACACGTCCCCGTGTCTCTCTCACCTCCCCGTGTCTCTCCCCACGCAGCTGTGCGTGTCGGTGTCTTCCCCGTGTCTCTCTCACCTCCCCGTGTCTCTCCCCACGCAGCTGTGCGTGTCGGTGTCTCCCCCGTGTCTCCCCGTGTCTCCCCGTGTCTCCCCGTGTCTCCCTCACCTTCCCGTGTCTCTCCCACGCAGCTGTGCGTGTCGGTGTCTCCCCCGTGTCTCCCCGTGTCTCCCCGTGTCTCCCCGTGTCTCTCTCACCTCCCCGTGTCTCTCCCCACGCAGCTGTGCGTGTCGGTGTCTCCCCCGTGTCTCCCCGTGTCTCCCCGTGTCTCCCCGTGTCTCCCTCACCTTCCCGTGTCTCTCCCCACGCAGCTGTGCGTGTCGGTGTCTCCCCCGTGTCTCCCCGTGTCTCCCCGTGTCTCCCCGTGTCTCTCTCACCTCCCCGTGTCTCTCCCCACGCAGCTGTGCGTGTCGGTGTCTCCCCCGTGTCTCTCTCACCTCCCCGTGTCTCTCCCCACGCAGCTGTGCGTGTCGGTGTCTCCCCCGTGTCTCCCCGTGTCTCCCCGTGTCTCCCTCACCTCCCCGTGTCTCCCCGCGTCTCTCTCACCTCCGCGTGTCTCCCCGCATCTCCCCGTGTCTCCCCCCACGCAGCTGTGCGTGTCGGTGTCTCGCCACGTGCAGCGCGAGGCGGCCAGGAGGCTGCGCGAGGAGTCGCGGCGCGGTGCGGCGCTGCGGAGACTCGCTCGACACGCAGCCAGCGCCGTGACGCAGTTCTGGGGAAACATGTGGCGGGTAAGGGGGGGGGGTTACCTGGGTCAGCTTTATATCACACAGTGACACACACAGTGACACACACAGTGACACACACACACAGTGATGCACACACAGTGACACACAGTGACACACACACACAGTGACACACACAGTGACACACACACAGTGACACACACACACAGTGATGCACACACAGTGACACACAGTGACACACACACACAGTGACACACACAGTGACACACACAGTGACACACAGTGACACACACAGTGACACACAGACACACACACACAGTGACACACACAGACACACACACACACACAGAGACACACACACAGACAGTAAGACACACACAGTGACACACACAGAGACACACACACACACACACAGTGACACACACACACAACACAGTGACACACACAATGACACACACACAGTGACCACACACACAGAGGACACACACACCCACAGTGACACACACACACAGTGACACACACAGTGACACACACCACGTGACACACACACAGAGTGACACACACACACACAGTGACACACACACACACAGTGACACACACAGAGTGACACACACACAGGTGACACACACACACAGTGACACACCACACAGTGACAACCACACAGTACACCAACAGAGTGACACACATACACACACAGTGACACACACACAGTGACACACCACACACAGTGACACACACACACAGCGACACCCACAGTGACACACACACAGAGTGACACATACACACACAGTGAACACAGACACACACAGTGACACACATACACACACACAGTGACACACACACAGTGACACACACACGTGACACACACACAGTGACACACCACCAGTGACACACCACACACAGTGACCACACACACACACACAGCTGACACACCTACACACACACAGA
>WFAB01003623.1:0-14199 GCA_018977245.1 Lethenteron camtschaticum
ACGTAGGGTGCGAAAGAAGTTCAACGTAGGTACAGTCCTCGCGACTAAGAGTGCCCGAGGCATCCGTAGCTCAGTGGCAAATCACACAAACTGCCTCACGCAAAATGGATTCCTCTAAGACGAAGGTACTTTGCAAGCCCACTGGCTGTCGACAAAAGATTCGTTCACGAAGCCACCCACATACAGTGGTACCTTCACTTACCAGTGTCCTCACTAACGAGTGTTTCGAGACACGAGCCGTCTCTCGGCCGATACTTTGCTTTGAGTCGAGAGCGAAAATTCGGGTCACGAGCCAGCTTCAGATACCCCATGGCTAGTTGGCGCGGAGAACGCCGCAGTGAGAAACACTCACCACTCACTCACCACTCACTCACCACTCACTCAGACACTCACTCACACACTCACTCACCACTCACTCACTCACTCACCACTCACCACTCACTCACTCACTCACCACTCACTCACTCACCACTCACTCACTCACCCACTCACTCACTCACCACTCACTCACCACTCACTCACACACTCACTCACACACTCACTCACCACTCACTCACTCACTCACCACTCACTCACTCACCACTCACTCACTCACCACTCACTCACTCACCACTCACTCACACACTCACTCACTCACTCACACACTCACTCACCTGGTACGGAGAGCAAGACCAGGCAGGTGAGAATCACTCACTCACTCACTCACCACTCACTCACTCACTCACCACTCACTCACTCACCACTCACCACTCACTCACACACTCACTCACCACTCACTCACACACACACTCACTCACCACTCACTCACTCACCACTCACTCACCAACTCACTCACCAACTTACTCACCACTCACTCACCACTCACTCACTCACCACTCAATCACCACTCACTCACCAACTTACTCACCACTCACTCACCACTCACTCACCACTCACTCACTCACCACTCACTCACCAACTCACTCACCAACTTACTCACCACTCACTCACCACTCACTCACCACTCACTCAATCACCACTCACTCACCAACTCACTCACCAACTTACTCACCACTCACTCACCACTCACTCACCACTCACTCACTCACTCATACACTCACTCACACACTCACCACTCACTCACCACTCACTCACCTGGTACGGAGAGAGCAAGACCAGGCAGGTGAGAAACACTCACCACTCACTCACTCACTCATACACTCACTCACTCACCACTCACTCACCACTCACTCACCTGGTACGGAGAGCAAGACCAGGCAGGTGAGAAACACTCACCACTCACTCACTCATACACTCACTCACCACTCACTCACCACTCACTCACCTGGTACGGAGAGCAAGACCAGGCAGGTGAGAATCACTCACTCACTCACTCACCACTCACTCATACACTCACTCAGCAGTCACTCACCACAGACCACTCACTCACCTGGTATGGAGAGCAAGACCAGGCAGGTGAGAATCACTCACTCACTCACACACTCACTCACTCACCACTCACTCATACACTCATACACTCACTCACTCACCACTCACTAACTCACTCACTCACCACTCACTCATACACTCAATCACCACTCACTCACTCACCACTCACTCACCTGGTACGGAGAGCAAGATCAGGCAGGTGAGAATCACTCACTCACCACTCACTCACCACTGCAGTCATAATGCAAACAAAAAACACAACTCTGACAATGTATGTATTATCAGAGTTATGTTTTTTGTTTGCATTATGACTGAAGGTATTGTGGTCTATGCAAACATGACTCCTCGTAAAAAGGTGTCAGTTTTGTTGCCAGAAAGAAGGGTAAAAATCCAATGATCATGTTTTTTACTGCCAAATGAGGTTCCAATGGCGTGTACAGCTCGTCCAGACGATTCGACTGTCGCATCGTCGACCATCAACACACTCTAAACGACCGCACCGTGGACGTTATGCGAGAGCCGGGGTGCTACGGTACACCGGGACGCTACGGTACACCGGGGCGCTACGGTACACGGGGCGCTACGGTACACCGGGGCGCTACGGTACACGGGGCGCTACGGTACACCGGGGCGCTACGGTACACCGGGGCGCTACGGTACACCGGGGCGCTGCGGTACACCGGGGCGCTACGGTACACCGGGGTGCTACGGTACACCGGGGCGCTACGGTACACCGGGGCGCTACGGTACACGGGGCGCTACGGTACACCGGGGCGCTACGGTACACCGGGGCGCTACGGTACACCGGGGCGCTGCGGTACACCGGGGCGCTACGGTACACCGGGGCGCTGCGGTACACCGGGGCGCTGCGGTACACCGGGGCGCTACGGTACACCGGGGCGCTACGGTACACCGGGGCGCTACGGTACACCGGGGCGCTGCGGTACACCGGGGCGCTACTGTACACCGGGGCGCTACGGTACACCGGGGCGCTACGGTACCATGGGGCGCTACGGTACACCGGGGTGCTACGGTACACCGGGGTGCTACGGTACACCGGGGTGCTGCGGTACCACCGGGGTGCCACCACGAGGTGCAGGGCAGGAGGCAGCCAGGGCAGCGTTGCGTCTCACCACAGGATGTCGGCTGGTGGCCACGCCAACACGGCACACTCCATGTACACCTCCCAGCCCTCTCTCGCCTCGTACAGCCTGTCCTGCTCCGACAGCAGCTGTGGAGGTGCGGCTGTGGGGGGGGGGCGGGGGAGGGGGCAGAGACAGCCGGCCGGAAGGGTCGTCCGTCAGAGGAGTCGGTCCAAAGTGCCCTGCCTAGAGGGGGGCAGCCTACAGCCGCCTGTCCAGTCACGGGCCTCCTCCTCATCCTCCCACCTCCCTCCCACCTCCTCCTCCTCCTCCCTCCTCCCATGTCCCACCTCCACCCCACCTCCCCATACTCCTCTTCCTCCCTCCTCCTCCTCCTCCCCCTCCCTCCCTCCTCCTCCCCATACCCCTCCCCCTCCTCCCCCTCCCTCCTCATCCTCCCACCTCCTCCCCATACTTCTCCTCCCTCCTCCTCCCTCCTCCTCCCACCCCCCCCCCCCACCGCTCACCCGGCACTTTGACGTAGGCGTTGGCCAGGATGGTGCCGTGTTGGTTTGAGGCCTCGCACTGGTACACGCCGGTGGCCTCCTCCTGCAGCCGCCTCAGGGTCAGGGAGTCGCCGTCCACGCTCCGCCCGGCTACCGCGGGGGCCTCTGCTCCACCGCAGAGCGACACCACACCCGGCACGGCACGGCACGGTGTGGTGGTGTGGTGGTGTGGTGTGGTGGTGTGGTGGTGTGGTGTGGTGGTGTGGTGGTGTGGTGTGGTGTGGTGGTGTGGTGTGGTGTGCGGGAGTCTTGACGCGATTATTATCAGAAGAATTTGGCAAAATGTATTGCGACTTGGTATTGCGCGGTGTGTGATTTGGCATTATTATCACAATTTGGCACAATCTGGCTGAATTCGGTAGGCTCTGTGATTGGTTGACTAAGTGTGCAATCAGCTGTGAGTGAGCGTGGGCGTGTGATAGGCTGTGAGTGAGATAGGCTGTGAGTGAGCGTGGGTGTGTGATAGGCTGTGAGTGAGATAGGCTGTGAGTGGCTAAATCATGGGACCTTCTTTGCCAGTACCAAAATATGAGAAGGGGTTTTCCCCTTTTTTCTGGCAACAAAACAGCTGTGTTGAGATGTTACACCACCAAACTGAAACCTTTCACAAGGAATCATGTCACTGCATTAACCACAATACTTGTGGTCAGAATGCAAACAAAAAACATCCTCTGATAGTAGTATGATGCATTGTCTCTGAAACTGTGAAACTCACAGAAACTGATTGGTCCACACCAGAGAAAGCTGCCTCTGGTGTGGACCAATCAGTTTGAAAGACAATGCATCATACTATCTCCTGGCCAAACCCCATTTGGCGGAGCCAGGAGATTGAATCTTTACCCTCGGGGCTCCTCCAGAAACAACAAAAACCACTGCAGGTGGCCACGTGGAATGTTGGAACGCTCACTGCGGAGGAGAGGCTGCCACTCCTCTGTCGGGAGCTGGACCGGTACCGCCTGGATCTCTGTGGCATTCAGGAGGTCCGGTGGACCGGCTCTGGCTCCTGCCACCATGAGGGGTGGACAGTCCTCTACTCGGGGCAGGAGACTGCCAAACAACAGGGAGCGGCTGCTCTTCTGAAAAAAGAATGAAGGGGGCGTGGGAGCGTGGCGATGAGGTGTGGGAAGCTGTAAGCCCCAGGCTACTTTGGGCTCGCCTTCCTATCAACCGGAGGCGAGGAGTGGTGGTCATGGTTATATATGCCCCCACCGAAGATGAACATCCGTGGAGGGTTGCAGGCAAGGTCGATGAGTCAGATGCCTTCTATGACCTCCTGTCACAAGTGGTAGCTAAAGTGGCCCCTCGGGATATACTATCAGAGTATGTTTATTGTTTGCATCCTGACCACTAGTATATGTGGTTAATGCAGTGACACGATTTCTTGTGAAAGGTTTCAGTTTGGTGTTTTAACATCTCAACACAGCTGTTTTGTCGCCAGAAAAAAGGGGAAAACCCCTTCTCAGGCTACGAGCGTGCGAGCGTGTGAGCGAGTGAGCGTACGAGAGAGCGGCTGAGCGTGTGAGCGAGCGCGTAGGTTTGGACGAGCGGGCGAGGAGGCGTCTCACCGCTGATGGGGACGCCGTTGAAGAACCAGCGGACGAGCGGTTTGGGGATTCCGTCGGCGAGGCAGGCGAGCCTCACCGTGTCCCACGGGCGTAGGAGCGCCCCTCTGGCTCCGGAGTGATCCAGTACGGCTTGGCTGGAGGGGGGGAGCAGGGGGAGGAGGGGGGGTACTCGTTTGAGGTCGAGTCGACCTAGGAGAGGCCCGTGACCGGTCGAGATAATCGTCGCCGGGACCTGGGCTGCAGAGGTCGCAAACGGGTTTTGATTCCTTACCCGTACCCGGCCGCACCAGGGTTGCAAATGGCTACCCGTACCGGCGGGTACGGTAGCCGTTCCCTACCCGTACGCTACCCGAAATGATGACAAACGGTGATCACCGGTGACTCACGGCCTACCCGTACCCGTACCCGTACCCGGCCGCACCAGGGTCGCAACGGGTACCGTACCCGTACCGGCGGTATCGGGTAGCCGGTTACGACCTCTGGGATGAAGCCATGTTGCAGGCGCAGGTGGGTTGATTCTAGGAACTTTAATTGTGAGAAGAGACAAGACGTTGGGAAATGAGTGACAAACGGCGACTCACAAGTGACTCACGGCCTACCCGTACCCGGCCGGGTACGGGTAGCCGGGTATTGGGTAGGGTACGGGTATCGGGTACGGGTAGCCGGGTATCGGGTAGGGTACGGGTATCAGGTAGGGTACGGGTAGCCGGGTATCTGGTAGGGTACGGGTATCGGGTAGGGTATGGGTAGCCGGGTATCGGGTAGGGTACGGGTATCGGGTACGGGTAGTCGGGTATCGGGCAGGGTACGGGTATCGGGGGGTACCCGGCTGCGACCTCTGCTGTGCCGCAGGGCTCGCTAACCGTCGTGCCGCCGCTCTCCGCCGCTGCGTGGCCCCGAGTCACCTTCCACGGTGACGGTGACGGTGTGCCGAGCGCTGCCCTCGCTGTTGGCGGCGTGGCACTGGTAGTCGCCGGCGTGGGCCGCCAGCGCGTGGTGGATCGCCAGCGTCCGGTTGAAGGCGCCGAAGGTGAATCGGCCATTCGGGAGCTCCCCGCCCACCTTGGCCCAACGGAGATGCGGCGTGGGGCTGCGCACACACACACACACGCACATACACACGCACATACACACGCACACACACACACACACGCACGCGGGGGCACACACACACGCGGGGGCACACA
Organism: Lethenteron camtschaticum; assembly: GCA_018977245.1. NCBI lineage: Eukaryota > Metazoa > Chordata > Hyperoartia > Petromyzontiformes > Petromyzontidae > Lethenteron > Lethenteron camtschaticum. The sequence continues at coordinate 5,829 of WFAB01003623.1, forward strand.
CGCACGTGGACACGCGGGGGCACACACACACACGCACACACGCACACACACACACACGCACACACGCACACACACGCACGCACGGGGGCACACACACACATACGCACGCACGTGGACACACGCACGTGCTCTCGCACGCACGCACGTCCGTGGGTGTGCGTGCGAAACCGGCGTGGAATATGCCGTGTAGTGTATAGTGTAGTGTATAGTAGTGTAGTGTATAGTGTAGTGTATAGTAGTGTAGTGTATAGTAGTGTATAGTGTAGTGTATAGTGTAATGATAGTGTAGTGTATAGTGTAGTGTATAGTGTAGTGTATAGTGTAGTGTATAGTAGTGTAGTGTATAGTGTAGTGTATAGTGTAGTGTATAGTGTAATGAATAGTGTAGTGTATAGTGTAGTGTATAGTGTAGTGTATAGTGTAGTGTATAGTAGTGTAGTGTATGTGTAGTGTATAGTGTAGTGTATAGTGTAGTGTAGTGTGAGTTATAGTTAGTGTATAGTGTGTAGTGTATAGTGTAGTGTATAGTGTAGTGTATAGTGTAATGAATAGTGTAGTGTATAGTGTAGTGTATAGTGTAGTGTATAGTGTAGTGTATAGTAGTGTAGTGTATAGTGTAGTGTATAGTGTAGTGTATAGTGTATGTAGTGTATGTATAGTGTAGTGTATAGTGTAGTGTATAGTAGTGTAGTGTATAGTGTAGTGTATAGTGTATGTATAGTGTAGTGTATAGTAGTGAAGTGTATAGTGTAGTGTATAGTAGTGTAGTGTATAGTGTAGTGTATAGTAGTGTAGTGTATAGTGTAGTGTATAGTGTAGTGCAGGGGTCCTCAAACTTTTTAAACAGGGGGCCAGTTCACTGTCCCTCAGACCGTTGGAGGGCCGGACTATAGTTAAAAAAAACTATGAACAAATTCCTATGCACACTGCATATATCTTATTTTGAAGTGAAGAAACAAAACGGGTACAAATACAATATTTAAAATGAAGAACAAGTAAAGTTAAATCAACAAACTTGCCAGTATTTCAATGGGAACTATGGGCCTGCTTTTGGCTAATGAGATAGTCAATGTCCGGTTCCATATTTGTCACTGCTAGTCGTAACAAGTGATGCAAGTGTGCATCCGTTAGTCTAGATCTGGTTGGAGATTTCAAATGTTTAATTCTGGAAAAAGTCTGTTCACAGACATAAGTGCTGCCAAAGATGGTTGCCATTTTGAGTGCATGGTTCCTGAGATGAGGATATGTCTCAGAGGGGAGAGATGCATAGAAATTATGAAGGCTGCTTGACATGAATGCGTCTTTCAGAGAGTCACAATTCTGCAGTTCAGCCAGTTCCATTTGGTAAATTGTATCCACATTTTCAATGTCAATAGAAAATGGATTACGGAAAAGCTGTATGTCCTGTTCATGGAGATGAAGCTCTTTAAATCCAAATTGGAACTCCTTTTGCAATTTTTCCAGTGAATCCACACATGTTTTGTTTGGGAATGCAACCAATGGTTTTTCCGCTAACAGATTTTGAGTTGTGGGGAGATGGCAGAAGTTTTCCTCCTTCACTTGTTTGATGAGGAGGCCTAATTTTACTTCAAATGCTTTGACATGTGATTGCATATCACAGATGAGCTTCCCCTTTCCTTGAAGTTGCACATTGAAACTGTTGAGTAGCTCTGTTACATCTGTCAGAAAGGCAATGTGCCATTTTTATTCTGCATCATTGAGCTCTGGTACTTCTTTGTTTTTTTAAAGCAGAAAAGCTGTAATCTGTGGAAGTCATAGAAACGTTTCAAAACTCTCCCTCGACTCAGCCAACTGACTTCTGTGTGATACAAAACATCTTCATAGTCAACATTTAGCTCAGACAGAAATTCCTGAAATTGTCTGTGGTTTAGTGCATGAGCTCTAATGAAGTTAACACAAGATACCACAATTTTCATAACAGAGTCCCACTTCAGTGATTTACTACACAGCGCTTGTTGGTGGATGAGGCAATGTATAACTATTTGATGAGAATGGTTATGTTTGTCCATCTCTTGGTTAATGCTAGCAATTACTCCTTTCTTAGACCCCACCATGCTAGGAGCACCATCAGTTGTCACACTGGCTAGTTTAGCCCAGTTCAGCTCCAAACTATTCACAGTTTGGCAAACCTTTTCATAGATATCCTCTCTTCTTGGTTCTTTCGGTAAAGTCACGTAGAAGGGAAGTAATAAAATAATCAAAATAAAACATAATAAAATAATTCTCACGACGTTTCGGCCACAACGCAAGCAGCCGTCCTCTGGTGAAAACCAGGTCTGTCGGGGAGACAGCGTCTGAATGAAACAGCACACGAGCTTGGAGCATATATAAGCTGGGTTGGAAACGGGGGAAAGAGCGCCTTGACAAAAGAATTTGCATATCAAGAGGAATTTAGCATATTTATGGGAAATGCAGGAATGTTATTAGTACTACATATGCAGCACGGGCATATGTAGTACTAATCACATTCCTGCATTTCCCATAAATATGCTAAATTCCTCTTGATATGCAAATTATTTTGTCAAGGCGCTCTTTCCCCCGTTTCCAACCCAGCTTATATATGCTCCAAGCTCGTGTGCTGTTTCATTCAGACGCTGTCTCCCCGACAGACCTGGTTTTCACCAGAGGACGGCTGCTTGCGTTGTGGCCGAAACGTCGTGAGAATTATTTTATTATGTTTTATTATTTTATTATTTCCCTTCTATGTGACTTTACCGAAAAAACCAAGAAGATGAATCCCTGCAGTCACGAAAGCTTTAAATCGAAAGATATCCTCTCCTGTAGATGTTCCTTTGATGCTTTGCAGTGCAGCAAGCTCTTCTGTGACTTCGAAATAGTCATTCGTCTCACGAATAAAAATTAGAAGTTGTGCAGAATCACGAACATTATTGCTTTCGTCGAGTGCCAAGGAAAAATAGGAAAGTTTTTTTGTGGAGTTTTGCAAATGCTGATGCAAATTGTCTCCCATTTCTTCAATCCTCCGTGTAATTGTAGGTCCTGAAAGACTCACTGTACTAAATAAATCGGCCTTCTCTGGACACATCTCTTTGGCAACAGAAAGAAGACATTCTTTAACAAATTCTCCCTCCACGAATGGTCTGCCAGTGCATGCTATTAGCTTGGAAACTTGAAAACTTGCTCGCAGTGATGAAATATTTAGCTGCTTCTGCTTCACTAAACTATTTCGCTGAGTTGTTAATGTATTTTTCAGTTTTAATATTTTATCTTTTCTCACTTCTCCGACCAAACAAGCATATTTATCTTTATGTTGAGTTTATAGTGTTGACGTAAATTGTATTCTTTGAACACAGACACTATATTCTGGCATATCAGACACACAGCTCTTTCCTTGTACTGCATGAACAAATAATCATAAGTCCACTGTTCTTTGAATATCCTACACTCCGAGTCAATTTTTCTCTTTCTTGACATCATTGTTTCCTAGGGAGTCAAAATTGCTATTAGTAAAATACCAATATATACAGCGCTACAAAAACAATATACCAGCAATAACTTTGCCCACACAGAGACATACAGACTGCACTGCCCATCAATGCAGTCTGATTGGGGGGAACTCCGCCCCCTCTCCCTCTTCCACCAATGACCGTCCTTCTCATGTAGAAAAAAAGTAACAGACAGGCAGCGGCGGCAAAAACACCCGGCGGGCCGGATAAATGTCCTCGGCGGGCCGCATGTGGCCCGCGGGCCGTAGTTTGAGGACCCCTGGTTTAGACCTTTATGCATGTAGGTGTGTGTGTGCGTGCGTGTGTGCTGCGTCGATGGTGTTGGTTGCACCACACCCTCGTGCCAGCCTTCATTGGTGCACCCTCGCAACACTTGTCCCAAGAGTCGACGCGGGCTTTACGGGCGATCTTTGTCATTGCGTGCGTGTGTATGATAGAGGGCAGCGTGTGTATGATAGGGGCAGCGTGTGTATGATAGGGGCAGTGTGTGTGTGATAGGGGCAGTGTGTGTATGATAGGGGCAGCGTGTGTATGATAGGGGCAGTGTGTGTGTGATAGGGGCAGTGTGTGTATGATAGGGGCAGCGTGTGTATGATAGGGGCAGCGTGTGTGTGATAGGGGCAGCGTGTGTGTGATAGGGGCAGCGTGTGTGTGATAGGGGCAGCGTGTGTGTGATAGGGGCAGCGTGTGTGTGATAGGGGCAGTGTGTGTGTGATAGGGGCAGCGTGTGTATGATAGGGGCAGCGTGTGTGTGATAGGGGCAGCGTGTGTGTGATAGGGGCAGCGTGTGTATGATAGGGGCAGCGTGTGTGTGATAGGGGCAGCGTGTGTGTGATAGGGGCAGCGTGTGTGTGATAGGGGCAGCGTGTGTATGATAGGGGCAGCGTGTGTATGATAGGGGCAGCGTGTGTGTGATAGGGGCAGCGTGTGTGTGATAGGGGGCAGCGTGTGTATGATAGGGGCAGCGTGTGTGTGATAGGGGGCAGCGTGTGTATGATAGGGGCAGCGTGTGTGTGATAGGGGGCAGCGTGTGTATGATAGGGGGCAGTGTGTGTGTGATAGGGGCAGCGTGTGTGTGATAGGTGGCAGCGTGTGTATGATAGGGGCAGTGTGTGTATGATGGGGGCAGCGTGTGTGTGATAGGGGGCAGTGTGTGTGTGATAGGGGCAGTGTGTGTATGATGGGGGCAGTGTGTGTATGATAGGGGCAGCGTGTGTATGATAGGGGGCAGTGTGTGTATGATAGGGGGCAGTGTGTGTATGATAGGGGCAGTGTGTGTATGATAGGGGCAGTGTGTGTATGATAGGGGGCAGTGTGTGTGATAGGGGCAGTGTGTGTGTGATGGGGGCAGTGTGTGTATGATGGGGGCAGTGTGTGTGTGATGGGGGCAGTGTGTGTATGATAGGGGCAGTGTGTGTGTGATAGGGGCAGTGTGTGTATGATGGGGGCAGTGTGTGTATGATAGGGGCAGTGTGTGTATGATAGGGGCAGTGTGTGTATGATAGGGGCAGTGTGTGTATGATAGGGGCAGTGTGTGTATGATAGGGGCAGTGTGTGTATGATAGGGGCAGTGTGTGTATGATAGGGGCAGTGTGTGTATGATAGGGGCAGTGTGTGTATGATAGGGGCAGTGTGTGTATGATAGGGGCAGTGTGTGTATGATAGGGGCAGTGTGTGTATGATAGGGGCAGTGTGTGTATGATAGGGGCAGTGTGTGTATGATAGGGGGCAGTCAGTGGGTGGCATGTGTGTATGATAGGGGGCAGTGTGTGTGTGATAGGGGCAGTGTGTGTATGATAGGGGGCAGCGTGTGTATGATAGGGGCAGCGTGTGTGTGATAGGGGGCAGCGTGTGTATGATAGGGGCAGCGTGTGTATGATAGGGGGCAGCGTGTGTATGATAGGGGCAGCGTGTGTATGATAGGGGCAGCGTGGAGCGGAGCGCGCGCGGCTGCGTGGATGGAGAGAGCGGAGGAGGAGGAGCTGGTGGTGGGTCGTGGTGGCTGTGGGCCGCCCACGTGATCCTGGGGGCTCAAGGGTAGAATGCCACGTGGGAATGTTGTGTGAGTCCCAGGGCAAATTGTCCCTGCTGATGCCCCCAATACCCCCCCCCCCCATCTGCACGGCTCTGTGTGGTGGCGAAGTGGAGGTGGTGGACAATCCAGAGGGTGTTGCGTGGATGAAGATTGAGATGAGTAGAGCGTACGGTGTTAGTGACCGTGAAGAGGAGTGAGTGGTGGTGGTAGTTGGGAGTCGTGGTGGTTAACAGTCGACACGAATGAGGCGCGTGATTTGTTTGTTGAAATTCCTTCGCGCCGTACGTTGCCAACCTGCTCATCGGAGGTGCGGGGAAGACGACGCTGCCGATTGATCCTCGCAGCTGCAGGTGAAGGAGATGGTGCTGCACACTCGCGCCGTGCCAGGCCAGCGTGGGGCAGTGGAGCGGGGGTCGGGGTGGGCAGCTTGGAGCGACTGCGCGGAGGTGGTCGCTGGCTGACGAGGGGTGATTGGGGGGCACTGGGACACGGGGGCCATGAGAATATTGGGACCTGCTCCCCCTCCCCCCTCCCACACCCGCGCCGATATCATCCCGCACAGACAATGACAAATGTCAAGAGAGGTACGGGGGGGGAGGGGCGGGTTTGGTCTCGGGGGTCACGACGCCGATCGTGGAGGAGGGGGCAGTGTCTCTGGGGACGCAGGCAACGAGGGCGCGCGCCAAAGACACAAAGACAAAGATCACCCGTGTAGCCTGCACAGGCTGTTGGGCAAGTGCTGTTAGCGAGCACCTATAAGGCCGGAACGGTGGAGGAGGGGGTGGGAGGCCAGCACCACGCCCGGCCGCCTTTATCTCCCCAGTGGCGATGTTTACACACCGCACCAGGTACTCATTTGAGGCTGAGTCGACCCGGGGGAGGCGCAGTGCCGGTTCAGATAATCGTCGCTGGTTTTGGCCGTGAGCGGGAATATAACTCGGGGATCCGGGTTCGTAGTGCAGCGCGCTAACCGCTGCACCACCACTCCTCGCCACACTGACACACACACTGACACACAGCCTGACACACACACTGACACACACTTTTTAGGACAAAAATATATTTAATTACCAATTGCTTAATGGTGCAATGCAATCATCTGACCCATAGGTGGCAGCCATCTCAAGCCAGAGGACGAGAGGACTCTAGCCGCCACGCATATAAAGGATTTATAGTGAAAAACTTTGTTTTTACGGGTTCTACTTGTTTTTTATTTGAAGCGTAAATTATAGGAGGCGGCTATTTTATCTCGCTCCGTGTCTCGCTCCGTCGTTATTGCCGATATCAACCGTGTGGCCGGCACGGACGAGGAACGCGAGCAGTGCGGTCCGCGTTGCGCGAGAGATGCCGACGAGAATTGGCAGCAGAAAGAACTCCGATTTGCCACGGCGTCGTCCGGGTTTTGTTTATTCGTTGCTCCTTCGTTCGTTCATCATCAAAATCACACTTTTGTGCGTGCAGAACGAGCGCCGCTTGAACCGAGAAGGGGCATTCAAGGGCACGTGGGAGTTGGCGTCTCTGTCACGTGGTACGCGTCACACGGTGTCTGCAACGTGACGAGTTTCTTCCGCTGCTGGAGCTTCCCTTGGCTCGCCCGTCCAAGCTTCAATCTGACGTCGGGACGTTTCCAACAACAACAACACAAACACTCGGCGAGTCGGCGAGGGGAGACGATGAAGGCGAGTTTACAAAGCGCCGCTCCCGCTCATCCATCAGTCACCTGTGTGAGTGTTAGGTGTGTGTGAGTGTTAGGTGTGTGTGAGTGTAGGTGTGTGTGAGTGTTAGGTGTGTGAGGAGTCTGTGGTGTGTGGTGAGGTGGGGGGGGGGTGGGGGGGGGGTGTGTGAGTGTTAGGTGTGTGTGTTAGGTGTGTGGGGGGGTGTGGGGGGGTGGGAGGGTGGAGTGTTGGTGTGGTGGTTAGGGGTGTGAGTGTTGGTGTGTGTGAGGTTGGTGTGTGAGGTAGGGGTGGTGTGAGTGTTAGGTGTGTGGAGGGGGAGGTGGGGTGGTGTTAGGGGGTGTGTGAGGTTGGTGTGGTGGGTGAGGTGTGGTGTGTGGTGGTGTGGTGTGTGTGTTAGGTGTGGTGAGTGTAGGTTGTGTGTGAGTGTTAGGTGTGTGTGTGGGTGTGTGGAGTGTAGGTGTGTGAGTGTTAGGGTGGTGAGTGTAGGTGTGTGTGTGTAGGTGTGTGTGTGGGTGTAGGTGTGTGGAGGTTAGGGTGTGTGAGTGTTAGGTGTGTGTGAGGGGTGGGTGTAGGTGGGTGTGGGTGTGTGGGTGTAGGGTGTGTGAGGTTAGGGTGTGTGTGTGTTAGGTGTGTGTGAGTGTAGGTGTGGGTGGTGTTAGGTGGTGGTGTGGGTTAGGTGGTGTGTGGTTAGGTGTGTTGTGAGTGTAGGTGTGTGTGAGTGTTAGGGTGTGTGTGGGTGTAGGTGTGTGTGAGGTTAGGTGTGTGTGAGGTTAGGTGTGTGTGTGTGTGAGTGTAGGTGTGTGAGTGTTAGGTGTGAGTGAGTGTTAGGTGTGTGGAGTGTTAGGGGGTGTGTGTTGGTGGGTGAGTGTTAGGTGTGTGTGGTGTTAGGTGTGGTGGAGTGTTAGGGGTGGGGTGTGTGTGTGTGAGTGTAGGTGTGTGTGAGTGTTTAGGTGTGGTGTGAAGTGTTAGGTGTGTGTGAGTGTTAGGTGGTGTGTTTAGGTGTGTGTGAGTGTTAGGTGTGTGTGAGTGTTAGGTGTGTGTGAGGTGTTAGGTGTGAGTGTTGGTGTGAGTGTTAGGGTGTGTGTGAGTGTTAGGGTGTGTGTGAGTGTTAGGTGGTGTAGTGTTAGTGTGTGTGTTAGGTGTGTGTGAGTGTGTGTGTTAGTGGTGTGTGTGGT
>WFAB01003624.1:0-14189 GCA_018977245.1 Lethenteron camtschaticum
GTGTAGTGTGTAGTGTATGTGTAGTGGTAGTGTAGTGTATAGTGTAGTGTATAGTGTTAGTGGTGTAGTGTAGTGTATAGTGTAGTGTATAGTGTAGTGTATAGCACATCTAAAAGCGCGCGATGCAGTGATGACTTAGCCCAGCGCCACCACCGCTGTTAGGGCGACCCCAGCGTTCAGCGCCATGACCACATCGTGTGGCGGTGCGAGTGGTGGTGTTGGGGTGGTGGTGGTGGTGGTTGTGGTGGTTGTTGTTGTTGTTGGTGGTGGTGACGGTAGTGATATTGGTGATGGTGATGGGAGTCATATTGGTGATGGGAGTGATATTGGTGATGGTGGTGGTGATGGTGGTGATATTGGTGGTGGTGGGGTGGTGGTGATGGTAGTTATATTGGTGATGGTGGTGGTGGTGATGGTGGTGATGGGAGTGATATTGGTGATGGTGGTTGTTGTTGTTGTTGGTGGTGGTGATGGTAGTGATATTGGTGGTGGTTGTGGTTGTTGTTTTTGTGGTGGTGGTTATTGTTGTTGGTGGTGGTGGTGGTGATATTGGTGGTGGTGGTTGTGTTCGCAAGGCGGTCTCAGACGGCGTGTCGAGGCGTCTGCTCCACTCGGCGTCACTTAGGGAGAGTTCACGCGCGCGCAGAGTCGTCGCGTCTGAAGTGAACGGTGGAGCCCCACACACAGACACCCACGTCTCGCTCGCTGATAATGGTGGTGGTGGTGATGGTGATGATGGTGATGATGGTAGTGATATTGGTGATGGTGGTGGTGGTAATATTGGTGATGGTGATGATGGTGGTGATAATGGTGATGGTGGTGGTGATGGTGATGATGGTAGTGATATTGGTGATGGTGGTGGTGATGGTGGTGATGGTGATGATGGTGATGGTGATGATGGTAGTGATATTGGTGATGGTGGTGGTGATGGTGGTGATGGTGGTGATGGTGGTGATGGTGGTGATAATGGTGATGGTGGTGGTGGTGATGGTGATGGTGGGGATGGGAGTGATATTGGTGGTGATGGTGGTGATGGTGATGATGGTGGTGATATTGGTGATGGTGGTGGTGGTGATGGTGGTGATGGTGATGATGGTAGTGATAATGGTGATGGTGGTGGTGATAATGGTGATGGTGGTGATGGTGATGATGGTGATGATGGTGGTGATGGTGGTGATGGTGGTGGTGGTGATAATGGTGGTGGTGGTGATGGTGGTGATAATGGTGGTGGTGGTGATGGTGGTGATAATGGTGATGGTGGTGATGGTGATGATGGTGATGATGGTGGTGATGGTGGTGATGGTGGTGATAATGGTGGTGGTGGTGATGGTGGTGATAATGGTGATGGTGGTGGTGATATTGGTGGTGGTGGTGGTGGTGATAATGGTGGTGGTGGTGATGGTGGTGATAATGGTGATGGTGGTGATGGTGGTGATATTGGTGGTGATGGTGATGGGAGTGGAGGGAGGGGAGGAGATGGAGGGGAGGGGAGGGGAGTGGAGGGAGGGAGGGATGGAGATTGAGTAGAGTGGAGGAAGGGAAGGGGGGAGGGGAGGGGAGTGGAATGGAGGGAGGGAGTAGTGGAGTGGGGAGGAGATGGAGGGAGTGGAGGGAGGGAGGGAGGGGGCAGGGGGTGACACTCTCTCAAGCAGCGGCCTTGCACCCGGCTGATTGAAATAGATTTGCGTCATTGATTTCCGCGTTGAGATGTGTCCGGCGGAATAAATACTTAAAATAAATACGGAAAAAAAATACTGAAAATAAATGGCAAAAAGAAATGCTGAAAAGTAAATAAATAGATATGAAATACTGAAAATAAATACGAAAAGTGAGTCAGTAAAATACTTAATATATATATAGATTCTAAATAAATAGTTAAAATAAATACAAAAAATGTATACTAAATAAATACTGAAAATAAATACAGCAAATTTATGCAAAAGTAAATACTGAAAAAGAGATGCTGAAAATAAATAAATAATACAGAAAATACTGAAAATGAATACAAAAAATAAATACGAAATGAACACAAAAATAAATACTGAAAGAAAATAAAAAATAGGAATTTTTTTTTTAAAAAAATATTAAATTTTAATACGACAAATAAATAATAATAATTTAAAATACTAAATAAAGAATCGCCGGCACATCGGGGGGAATCATCGCGCGATCGATGTTGCTACGCCCCATCAGCTATGCCACGGTGACCAATAGATGTCGACTACCTCGCCTGGTGTACAGGAGGTCGTAGGTTCGATCTCGACCCTGACCCCTGCTGCTGTATATTTGGAGTTTGCGTGTCTCTCTCTCATCATCATCATCACGGTGGCTAGGAGATGTTAACTACCTCGCCTGGTGTGCAGGAGATCGTGGGTTCGATCCCGACCCTGACCCCTGCTGCTGTATATTTGGAGTTTGCGTGTCTCTCTCTCTCGTCATCATCATCACGGTGGCTAGGAGATGTTAACTACCTCGCCTGGTGTACAGGAGGTCGTGGGTTCGATCCCGACCCTGACGCCTGCTGCTGTATATTTGGAGTTTGCGTGTCTCTCTCTCATCATCATCATCACGGTGGCTAGGAGATGTTAACTACCTCGCCTAGTGTGCAGGAGATCGTGGGTTCGATCCCGACCCTGACGCCTGCTGCTGTATATTTGGAGTTTGCGTGTCTCTCTCTCTCTCATCATCATCACGGTGGCTAGGAGATGTTAACTACCTTGCCTGGTGTACAGGAGGTTGTGGGTTCGATCTCGACCCTGACGTCTCCTGTATATGTGGAGTTTGCGGTGGTCGCGTGGATTTTTTTTAGTTTTCCCGTCCGCATTTAGAATGAACATCAAGCGTTTAAAGGATAATTTCGACGACGCGTGGTGAGGGTGCAACGCTATATCCCGTGCTGAAGGCACAGAAAACGCGGGTAGAGGGGAGTGCGATGGAACAGATGGAGATTAGTCCACCCACGGGGTAGAAGGGAGTGAGATAGAACAGATGGAGATTAAATTTCGATTTAAAGCTTTCGTGACTGCAGGGATTCATCTTCTTGTTTCTTTCGGTAAAGTCACGTAGAAGGGAAGTAATAAAATAATAAAAATAAAACATAATAAAACAATTCTCACGACGTTTCGGCTACAACGCAAGCAGCCGTCTTCAGGTGAAGAATGAGACACTACCAAACTAGGAGCTTATATATAAGCTGCATTGGGGGTTGAAGAGCGCCTTAACAAAAAGAATGTGCATGTGAAGAGGGATTTAGCATATTCATGGAAAATGCGTAGGCGTTGGGCGGGGGGTGTCAAAGTCATATTATGCCCATGCATTATGCAGGATCAGCAGCAACCAAGGGGGGTGCAGGGATTAGCAGTAACAAAGGAAAGGAATGTTAATGATATGTAGCTGCAGTTACTCAACAACCACGTAGAAAACTAAAGTATAAACTACATAAAAAACTAAAGTATAAACTGCATCGCACCATCAGTATACTTACTATACTCTATAATAAGCTGAGTTACTAACAGCAAGTAATACATTACAATTCTACCTCGTAAAAATTCTATAATATGCTTCCATCTAAACCTTATTCTCTTACATCACACGAGCATATACCGTACTATATACTGCCATAGATAAACCCAACATTAAATTATATACTGTATTGCTGTAAACCAACCTATATCTTATACATTTAATATAACACTATGTATTATTCTACACACCCTAATGTGTATCGAAATGGTTTATTACGTCCTTCCAATGATTGCTGAGCCAGAATCCATCTTCTCGGTTAAAATTGTCTCTGTGTTTGTATATGTGGATCGCCTCATGAACGAATCTCTCATGATAGCCAGATGGCTTGCAGAGAACCTCTGTCTTGGAGAAGTCAATATCATGTGAGCCCACTGAGTTGTAACAGTGATCTGCCACGGCTGAGGTGTTTGTCCTACCGTGTTTCAGGTCAGCTTTATGTTCACGGATGCGGTCCGAGACATGTCGTTTGGTTTCCCCAATGTAACTGCTACCACAGAGGCAACTTAGTTTGTAGACGCCAGGGTACTGTATGTCTGGAACCACATCTTTTACAGACGGTACCAGATCACGGATTTTATGTACTGTGTTGAATCGGACCTGGATCTTGTGTTTAATCAGGATTTTGGAGATCTTTTTTGTGACCCCAGCAATGTAGGGTAAGGTGATGGACCATCACCTTACCCTACGGTATATGCTCGTGTGATGTAAGAGAATAAGGTTTAGATGGAAGCATATTATAGAATTTTTACGAGGTAGAATTGTAATGTATTACTTGCTGTTAGTAACTCAGCTTATTATAGAGTATAGTAAGTATACTGATGGTGCGATGCAGTTTATACTTTAGTTTTTTATGTAGTTTATACTTTAGTTTTCTACGTGGTTGTTGAGTAACTGCAGCTACATATCATTAACATTCCTTTCCTCTGTTACTGCTAATCCCTGCACCCCCCTTGGTTGCTGCTGATCCTGCATAATGCATGGGCATAATATGACGTTGACACCCCCCCGCCCAACGCCTACGCATTTTCCATGAATATGCTAAATCCCTCTTCACATGCACATTCTTTTTGTTAAGGCGCTCTTCAACCCCCAATGCAGCTTATATATAAGCTCCTAGTTTGGTAGTGTCTCATTCTTCACCTGAAGACGGCTGCTTGCGTTGTAGCCGAAACGTCGTGAGAATTGTTTTATTATGTTTTATTTTTATTATTTTATTACTTCCCTTCTACGTGACTTTACCGAAAGAAACAAGAAGATGGAGATTAGTCCACCCACGGGATAGAAGGGAGTGAGATGGAACAGATAGAGATTATTCCACACACGGGAAGACGGGAGAGAGATGGAACAGATGGAGATTAGTCCACACACGGGGTAGAAGGGAGTGAGATGGAACAGATGGAGATTAGTCCACCCACGGGGTAGAAGGGAGTGAGATGGAACAGATGGAGATTAGTCCACCCACCGGGTAGAAGGGAGTGAGATGGAACAGATGGAGATTAGTCCACCCACGGGGTAGAAGGGAGTGAGATGGAACAGATGGAGATTAGTCCACCCACCGGGTAGAAGGGAGTGAGATGGAACAGATGGAGATTATTCCACCCACGGGTGTAGAAGGGAGTGAGATGGAACAGATGGAGATAAGTCCACACACGGGGTAGAAGGGAGTGAGATGGAACAGATGGAGATTAGTCCACCCACGTGGTAGAAGGGAGTGAGATAGAACAGATGGAGATTAGTCCACCCACGGGGTAGAAGGGAGTGAGATAGAACAGATGGAGATTAGTCCACCCACGGTGTAGAAGGGAGTGAGATGGAACAGATGAAGATTAGTCCACACACGGGGTAGAAGGGAGTGAGATGGAACAGATGGAGATTAGTCCACCCACGGGGTAGAAGGGAGTGAGATAGAACAGATGGAGATTAGTCCACCCACGGGGTAGAAGGGAGTGAGATAGAACAGATGGAGATTAGTCCACCCACGGTGTAGAAGGGAGTGAGATGGAACAGATGAAGATTAGTCCACACACGGGGTAGAAGGGAGTGAGATGGAACAGATGGAGATTAGTCCACCCACGGGGTAGAAGGGAGTGAGATAGAACAGATGGAGATTAGTCCACCCACGGGGTAGAAGGGAGTGAGATAGAACAGATGGAGATTAGTCCACCCACGGTGTAGAAGGGAGTGAGATGGAACAGATGGAGATTATTCCACACACGGTGTAGAAGGGAGTGAGATGGAACAGATGAAGATTAGTCCACACACGGGGTAGAAGGGAGTGAGATGGAACAGATGGAGATTAGTCCACACACGGGGTAGAAGGGAGTGAGATGGAACAGATGGAGATTAGTCCACCCACCGGGTAGAAGGGAGTGAGATGGAACAGATGGAGATTAGTCCACCCACCGGGTAGAAGGGAGTGAGATGGAACAGATGGAGATTAGTCCACCCACCGGGTAGAAGGGAGTGAGATGGAACAGATGGAGATTAGTCCACACACGGGGTAGAAGGGAGTGAGATGGAACAGATGGAGATTAGTCCACCCACCGGGTAGAAGGGAGTGAAATGGAACAGATGAAGATTAGTCCACACACGGGGTAGAAGGGAGTGAGATGGAACAGATAGAGATCAGTCCACCCACCGGGTAGAAGGGAGTGAGATGGAACAGATGGAGATTAGTCCACCCACGGGGTTGAAGGGAGTGAGATAGAACAGATGGAGATTAGTCCACACACGGGGTAGAAGGGAGTGAGATGGAACAGATGGAGATTAGTCCACCCACCGGGTAGAAATGAGTGAGATGGAACAGATGGAGATTAGTCCACACACGGGGTAGAAGGGAGTGAGATGGAACAGATGGAGATTAGTCCACACACCGGGTAGAAATGAATGAGATGGAACAGATAGAGATTAGTCCACACACGGGGTAGAAGGGAGTGAGATGGAACAGATGGAGATTAGTCCACCCACCGGGTAGAAGGGAGTGAGATGGAACAGATGGAGATTAGTCCACCCACCGGGTAGAAGGGAGTGAAATGGAACAGATGAAGATTAGTCCACACACGGGGTAGAAGGGAGTGAGATGGAACAGATAGAGATCAGTCCACCCACCGGGTAGAAGGGAGTGAGATGGAACAGATGGAGATTAGTCCACCCACGGGGTATAAGGGAGTGAGATAGAACAGATGGAGATTAGTCCACCCACCGGGTAGAAATGAGTGAGATGGAACAGATGGAGATTAGTCCACACACGGGGTAGAAGGGAGTGAGATGGAACAGATGGAGATTAGTCCACCCACCGGGTAGAAATGAGTGAGATGGAACAGATGGAGATTAGTCCACACACGGGGTAGAAGGGAGTGAGATGGAACAGATGGAGATTAGTCCACACACCGGGTAGAAATGAGTGAGATGGAACAGATAGAGATTAGTCCACACACGGGGTAGAAGGGAGTGAGATGGAACAGATGGAGATTAGTCCACCACCGGGTAGAAGGGAGTGAGATGGAACAGATGGAGATTAGTCCACCCACCGGGTAGAAGGGAGTGAAATGGAACAGATGAAGATTAGTCCACACACGGGGTAGAAGGGAGTGAGATGGAACAGATAGAGATCAGTCCACCCACCGGGTAGAAGGGAGTGAGATGGAACAGATGGAGATTAGTCCACCCACGGGGTAGAAGGGAGTGAGATAGAACAGATGGAGATTAGTCCACCCACCGGGTAGAAATGAGTGAGATGGAACAGATGGAGATTAGTCCACACACGGGGTAGAAGGGAGTGAGATGGAACAGATGGAGATTAGTCCACACACGGGGTAGAAGGGAGTGAGATGGAACAGATGGAGATTAGTCCACCCACCGGGTAGAAGGGAGTGAAATGGAACAGATGAAGATTAGTCCACACACGGGGTAGAAGGGAGTGAGATGGAATAGATAGAGATCAGTCCACCCACCGGGTAGAAGGGAGTGAGATGGAACAGATGGAGATTAGTCCACCCACGGGGTTGAAGGGAGTGAGATAGAACAGATGGAGATTAGTCCACACACGGGGTAGAAGGGAGTGAGATGGAACAGATGGAGATTAGTCCACCCACCGGGTAGAAATGAGTGAGATGGAACAGATGGAGATTAGTCCACACACGGGGTAGAAGGGAGTGAGATTGAACAGATGTAGCTACTACACGTGTAGCTATCAAGCTATCAATTCCGGTTCAGTGATTTTGCACTTGCTCTATTACTATAGTACTATACCGCCTTCGACTTTGATGAAAGACCGGGTGATTAAGGTGAGCGGTTTGTTGTATTATCTGGGCTGTGTAGCAGATGAAAAAATACATTTGCTTTACTGTGCAAGTGAAAAATTAATGTTTTAATATTTACGTGTTTAATTTGTATTTAGAGCCCCTTCATAACATCGCATGCTACAGGCCTCCGCGCTTAGCTTAATCCGGCACTGATGTTGTCAGATTTTGAAGTCCACCCACCTTAAAATATAATAATAATAATAAAAAACATATAATTAAAATTCCAGTCAATTAAGAACGTGTGAAAGTCTCGTTAAGAGTGCCTTTTAATTGCTTCATTTGCATAATTTATGGGCGAGTGGGGAAGGTTCGGGGTTTGGCCCGCGCTCGTTAGCGGATGGGGCGGTTAAGCGGAGGGGCTTTGTGCGTGAGCCACACTAATTAACGCTAAGTGGCTTGGAGCTGCGTGCTCTCTGTGTGTGTACGTCAGTGTGCGTGGGTGTGTGTAGGTGTGTGTGTAGGTGTGTGTGTGTGTAGGTGTGTGTGTCTGTGTGCGTCAGTGTGCGTGGGTGTGTGTGTGTGTGTGCGTCAGTGTGCGTGAGCCACACTAATTAACGCTAAGTGGCTTGGAGCTGCGTGCTCTCTGTGTGTGTACGTCAGTGTGCGAAGGGGTGTGTGTGTAGTTGTGTGTGTGTGTGTAGGTGTGTGTGTGTAGGTGTGTGTGTGTAGGTGTGTGTAGGTGTGTGTGTGTGGGTGCGTCAGTGTGCATAGGTGTGTGTAGGTGTGTGTGTGTAGGTGTGTGTGTAGGTGTGTGTGTGTGTGCATCAGTGTGCGTGGGTGTGTGTGTGTGCGTCAGTGTGCAAGAGCCACACTAATTAACGCTAAGTGGCTTGGAGCTGCGTGCTCTGTATGTGTGTGTGTACGTCAGTGTGCGTGGGTGTATGTGTGTGTAGGTGTGTGTAGGTGTGTGTGTGCGTCAGTGTGCAAGAGCCACACTAATTAACGCTAAGTGGCTTGGAGCTGCGTGCTCTGTGTGTGTGTGTGTACGTCAGTGTGCGTGGGTGTGTGTGTGTGTAGGTGTGTGTAGGTGTGTGTGTGCGTCAGTGTGCAAGAGCCACACTAATTAACGCTAAGTGGCATGGAGCTGCGTGCTCTGTGGGTGTGTGTACGTCAGTGTGCGTGGGGGTGTGTGTGTAGGTGTGTGTGTGCGTCAGTGTGCGTAGGTGTGTGTGTGTGTGTGCGTCAGTGTGCAAGAGCCACACTAATTAACACTAAGTGGCTTGGAGCTGCGTGCTCTGTATATGTGTGTACGTCAGTGTGCGTGGGGGGTGTGTGTAGATGTGCGTGTGTGCGTGTGGATGCGTCAGTGTGTGTGTGTGTGTAGGTGTGTGTGTAGGTGTGTGTGCGTGGGTGCGTCAGTGTGCGTAGGTGTGTGTGTGTGTGCGTAGATGTGTGTGTAGGTGTGTGTGTGTGTAGGTGTGTGTGGGTGTGTGTGTGTGTGTACGTCAGTGTGCGTGGGGGTGTGTGTGTAGATGTGTGTGTAGGTGTGTGTGTGTGTAGGTGTGTGTGCGTGGGTGTGTGTGTGTGTAGGTGTGTGTGTAGGTGTGTGTGTGTAGGTGTGTGTGTGTAGGTGTGTGTGTGTGTGCGTCAGTGTGCGAGGGGGTGTGTGTGTAGATGTGCGTGTGTGCGTGTGTGTGGATGCATCAGTGTGCGTGGATGTGTGGGTGTGTGTGTGGGGGGGCGTTTGTGTGGGAGCGTCAGTGTGCGTGGGGGTGTGTGTGTGTGTGTAGGTGTGTGGGTGCGTCAGTGTGCGTCGTAGGTGTGTGTGTGTGTGCGTGTGTGTAGGTGTGTGTGTGTGTAGGTGTGTGTGTGTAGGTGTGTGTGTAGGTGCGTCAGTGTGCGTAGGTGTGTGTAGGTGTGTGTGTGTAGGTGTGTGTGTGTGTAGGTGTGTGTGTGCGTCAGTGTGCAAGAGCCACACTAATTAACGCTAAGTGGCTTGGACCTGCGTGCTCTGTGTGTGTGTACGTCAGTGTGCGTGGGTGTGTGTGTGTGTGCGTAGATGTGTGTGTAGGTGTGTGTGTAGGTGTGTGTGTGGGTGCGTCAGTGTGCGTAGGTGTGTAGGTGTGGGGGTACGTCAGTGTGCGTGTGTAGGTGTGTGTGTGTAGGGGTGTGTGTGTGTAGGGGTGTGTAGGTGTGTGTGTAGGTGTGTGTAGGTGTGTGTGTGTGTAGGTGTGTTTAGGGGTGTGTGTGTAGGTGTGTGTGTGTAGGTGTGTGTGTGTAGGTATGTCGGTGTGTGTAGATGTGTGTAGGTGTGTGTGTAGGTGTGTGTGTGTAGATGTGTGTGTAGATGTGTGTGCAGATGTGTGTGTAGGTGTGTATGTAGATGTGTGTGTAGATGTGTGTGTAGGTGTGTGTGTGTAGGTGTGTGTGTAGATGTGTGTGTATGTGTGTGTGTGTAGATGTGTGTGTAGATGTGTGTGCAGATATGTGTGTAGGTGTGTATGTAGGTGTGTGTGTAGATGTGTGTGTAGATGTGTAGATGTGTGTGTAGGTGTGTAGATGTGTGTGTAGATGTGTGTGTATGTGTGTGTGTAGTTGTGTGTGTAGATGTGTGTGTGTGTGGATGTGTGTGTGTAGTTGGCACAGTAGGGGGCACAGGTGGTGCATCAGCCAGTCGTCTCAGTCAGTCGACCCGTGGCACCTGCTGGGTCTGCCCCGTGACCTCCTGCCAGCGGGCGTTCGACACTTCACGTGGCCTCAAGGTGCACATGGCCTGGCACAAGCGTCGTGGTGACGTCACCGCCACTTAGTGGCGAATGGCGATTGTTGTTGTTGTCGTGTAGGTGTGTGTGTAGGTGTGTGTGTAGGTGTGTGTGTGTAGGTGTGTGTGTAGGTGTGTGTGTGTAGGTGTGTGTATAGGTGTGTGCATAGGTGTGCGTGTGTGTAGGTGTGTGTATAGGTGTGTGTGTGTAGGTGTGTGTAGGTGTGTGTGTGTAGGTGTGTGTAGGTGTGTGTGTAGGGGTGTGTGTGTGTAGGTGTGTGTGTAGGTGTGCGTGTGTAGGTGTGTGTATAGGTGTGCGTGTGTGTAGGTGTGTGTGTAGGTGGAGGAGGCTCGTGAAGAACGCTACTGGGCAGTTGGAGGCAGTCGCCCTCCAACAACAACGGAGGGCGGAGGAGCGACGCTCACAACAACGAGCGGAGCGCCGGGTGGCTAAAGCACAGCAAGTTGGCACAGTAGGGGGCACAGGTGGTGCATCAGCCAGTCATCTCAGTCATCTCGGTCATCTCAGTCAGTCGACCCGTGGCACCTGCTGGGTCTGCCCCGTGACCTGCCAGCGGGCGTTCGACACTTCACGTGGCCTCAAGGTGCACTTGGCCTGGCACAAGCATCGTGGTGACGTCACCGCCACTTAGCGGCGAATGGCGGTTGTTGTTGTTGTTGTGTGTAGGTGTGCGTGTGTGTAGGTGTGTGTGTAGGTGTGTGTGTAGGTGTGTGTGTGTAGGTGTGTGTGTAGGTGTGTGTGTGTAGGGTTGTGTGTGTGTAGGTGTGTGTGTGTAGGTGTGTGTGTAGGTGTGTGTGTGTGTAGGTGTGTGTGTGTAGGTGTGTGTGTAGGTGTGTGTGTAGGTGTGCGTGGTGTGTAGGTGTGTGTGTGTAGGGTGTGTGTGGTAGGTGTGTGTGTAGGGTGTGTGTGTAGGTGTGTGTGTGTAGGTGTGTGTGTGTAGGTGTGTGTGTAGGTGTGTGTGGTAGGTGTGCGTGTGTGTAGGTGTGTGTGTAGGTGGTGTGTGTGTAGGTGTGTGTGTGTAGGTGTGTGTGTGTAGGTGTGTGTGTGTGTAGGTGTGTGTGTAGGTGGTGTGTGTAGGTGTGTGTGTAGGTGTGGTGTGTAGGTGTGTGTGTGTAGGTGTGTGTGTAGGTGTGTGTGTAGGTGTGGTGTGTGTAGGTGTGTGGTGTGTAGGTGTGTGTGTAGGTGTGTGTGTAGGTGTGGTGTGTGTAGGTGTGTGTGTGTAGGTGTGTGTGTGTAGGTGTTGTGTGTGTGTAGGTGTGTGTAGGTGTGTGTGTAGGTGTGTGTGTGTAGGTGTGTGTGTGTAGGTGTGTGGTGTGTGTAGTGTGTGTGTGTAGGTGTTGTGTAGGTGTGTGTGTGTAGGTGTGTGTGTGTAGGTGTGTGTGTGTGTAGGTGTGTGTGTGTAGGTGTGTGTGTAGGTGTGTGGTGTGTGGTGTGTGTGTGTAGGTGTGTGGTGTAGGTGTGTGTGTGTAGGTGTGTAGGTTGTGTAGGTGTGTGTGTGTAGGTGTGTGTGTGTAGGTGTGTGTGTGTAGGTGTGTGGTAGTGTAGGTGTGTGTGTGTAGGTGTGTGTGTGTAGGTGTGTGTGTGTAGGTGTGTGTGTGGTGTGTGGTGTAGGTTGTGTGTGTGTGTGTAGGTGTGTGTGTAGGTGTGTGTGTAGGTGTTGTGTGTAGGTGTGTGTGTGTAGGTGTGGTGTGTGTAGGTGTGTGTGTGTAGGTGTGTGTGTGTAGGTGTGTGTGTAGGTGTGTGTGTGTAGGTGTGTGGTGTAGTGTGTGGTGTAGGTGTGTGTGGTAGGTGTGTGTGTGTAGGTGTGTGTGTGTAGGTGTGGTTGTGTAGGTGTGTGTGTAGGTGTGTGTGTGTAGGTGTGTGTGTGTAGGTGTGTGTGTAGTGTGTTGGGGTGTGTGTGTAGGTGTGTGTGTGTAGGTGTGTGTGTGTAGGTGTGTGTGTGTAGGTGGGTGTGTAGGTGTGTGTGTAGGTGTGTGTGTGTAGGTGTGTGTGTGTAGTGGTGTGTGTAGGTGTGTTGTGTAGGTGTGGGTGTAGGTGGTGTGTAGGTGTGTGTGTAGGTGGTGTAGGTGTGTGTAGGTGTGTGTGTGTGTAGGTGTGTGTGTGTAGGTGGTGTGTGTAGGTGTGTGTGTAGGTGTGTGTGTAGGTGTGTGTGTGGTGTGTTGTAGGTGTGTGTGTGTAGGTGTGTGGTGTAGGTGTGTGGTGTGTGTAGGTGTGTGTGTTAGGGTGTGTGTGTAGGTGTGTTGTGGTGTAGGTGTGTGTGTGTAGGTGTGTGTGTGGTGTAGGTGTGTGTGTAGGTGTGTGTGTGTAGTGTGTGTGTGTAGGTGTGTGTGTAGGTGTGTGTGTGTAGGTGTGTGTGTAGGTGTGTGTGTGGTGTAGGTGTGTGTGTGTTAGGTGTGTGTGTGTAGGGTTGTTGTTGTGTGTAGGTGTGTGGTTGTGTAGGTGGTGTGTGTAGGGTGTGTGTGTAGGGTGTGTGTGTGGTGTGTGTGTGTAGGTGTGTGTGTGTAGGTGTGTGTGTTGGTGTGTGTGTAGGTGTGTGTGTGTAGGTGTGTGTGTGTAGGTGTGTGTGTGTAGGTGTGTGTGTAGGTGTGTGTGTAGGTGTGTGTGTGTAAGGTGTGTGTGTGTAGGTGTGGTGTGTGTAGGTGTGTGTGTGTAGGTGTGTGTGTAGGTGTGTGTGTGTAGGTGTGTGTGGTAGGTGTGTGGTGTAGGTGTGTGTGTGTAGGTGTGTGTGTGTAGTGTGTGTGTAGGTGTGTGTGTGTAGGTGTGTGTGTAGGTGTGTGTGTGTAGGTGTGTGTGGTAGGTGTGTGTGTAGGTGGTGTGTGTAGGTGTGTGGTGTAGGTGTGTGTAGGTGTGTGTGTAGGTGTGTGTGTAGGTGTGTGTGTGTAGGTGTGTGTGTAGGTGGTGTGTGTAGGTGTGTGTGTGGTGTGTGTGTAGGTGGGTGTGTGTAGGTGTGGTGTGTAGGTGTGTGTGTGTAGGTGTGTGTGTGTGTAGGTGTGTGTGTGTAGGTGTGTGTGTGTAGGTGTGTGTGTGTGTGTTGGTGTGTGTGGTGTGTGTAGGTGTGTGTGTGTAGGTGTGTGTGTGTGTAGGTGTGTGTGTGTGGTGTGTGTGTGTAGGTGTGTGTGTGGTGGTGTGTGTGTGTAGGTGTGTGTGTGTAGGTGTGTGTGGTGTGTGTGTGTGTAGGTGTGTGTGAGTGTGTGTGTGTAGGTGTGTGTGTAGGTGTGTGTGTAGATGTGTGTGTAGGTGTGTGTGTGTAGGTGTGTGTGTGTAGGTGTGTGTGTGTAGGTGTGTGTGTGTAGGTGTGTGTGTGTAGGTGTGGTGTGTAGGTGTGTGTGTGTGTAGGTGTGTGTTGTAGGTGTGTGTAGGTGTGTGTGTGTAGGTGTGTGTGTAGGTGTGTGTGTAGGTGTGTGTGTGTAGGTGTGTGTGTGTAGGTGTTGTGTGTAGGTGTGTGTGTGTAGGTGGTTGTGTGTAGGTGTGTGTGTAGGTGTGTGTGTGTAGGTGTGTGTGTGTGTAGGTGTGTGTGTAGGTGGTGTGTGGTGTGGTGTGTGTAGTGTGTGTGTGTAGGTGTGTGTGTAGGTGTGTTGTGTAGGTGTGTGTGTGTAGGTGTGTGTGTGTAGGTGTGTGTGTAGGTGTGTGTGTGTAG
>WFAB01003625.1:2500-14189 GCA_018977245.1 Lethenteron camtschaticum
GTGATGATGATGGTGGTGATGATGGTGGTGGTGATGGTGGTGGTGATGATGATGGCGATGGTGGTGATGATGGTGGTGGTGGTAGTGATGATGGTGGTGATGATAGTGGTGGTGATGATGGTAGTGGTGGTGGTGATGATGGTGGTGGTGGTGATGATAGTGGTGATGATGATGATGGTGGTGATGATGGTGGTGATGATGGTGGTGGTGATGATGGTGATGATGGTGGTGGTGATGATGGTGGTGATGATGATGGTGGTGATGATGATGGTGGTGATGATGATGATGGTGGTGATGATGGTGGTGGTGATGATGATGGTGATGATGATGGCGATGGTGGTGATGATGGTGGTGGTGGTAGTGATGATGGTGGTGATGATAGTAGTGGTGGTGGTGGTGGTAATGATGGTGGTGGTAGTGATGATGGTGGTGATGATAGTAGTGATGATGAT
The DNA here is from genome assembly GCA_018977245.1 of Lethenteron camtschaticum. Taxonomy (NCBI): domain Eukaryota; kingdom Metazoa; phylum Chordata; class Hyperoartia; order Petromyzontiformes; family Petromyzontidae; genus Lethenteron; species Lethenteron camtschaticum. The sequence continues at coordinate 2,953 of WFAB01003625.1, forward strand.
GATGGTTGTGATGATGGTGATGGTGGTGATGGTATTTGGTTGAGGAGCGGTGGTGCAGCGGTTAGCGCTCCCGAGTTCGATTCCCGCTCACGGCCATCACCAGTTGGAGCGAGAATCTGAACCGCTCCTGGGCCACCCCTAGGTCGGCTCGGCCTCAAATGGAGTAGCTGCTGCTGTTGCGGCGGTGTGTGGCAGTGAACATCGCCAGCACTGGGGGAGAGACAAAGGCGGCCGGGCGTGGTGCTGGTAGCCACCCACCCCCCTCGTGTGTGCCACAGCGCCGGTAGCCTTCATAGGTTGCACTTGACCCGACAGTCTGTTAAGGCTACACGGGGGATGTTTGTCTTTGGTGTTATTTTTCTAAAAATAATTCATTGTTGTTTTTATTATTCTAATTATTGTCGTCCGTAGAAAAAAACCACGCCATGTTGTTTCATAATTATAATAATTATTAGAATTATTACAAATTATTATGAGAATAATGAATTATTAGTCGAATAATTCATAATCACTATTATTACAATAACATTATGGTGGGGGTGGCGTTGGTTTTTTTTTCTCCGGAAAATAATAATTAGAATAAAAATTAGCATAACGATTATTATAATTATCTCAATTATAATCAGCTCAGTTTGCCCCATTGAGTTGACGTGCAGGAGATCTCTTCTTCAGAAGCAGCACCTGGACGTCACGAACGATAGTGCAATGAAACTAAGACCCCTAGAGACACACAGAGACCCATACAGACCCACAGAGACACATAGATACCCATAGAGACCCACAGTGACCCATACAGACCCACAGAGATACATACAGACCCACAGAGATACATACAGACCCACAGAGACACATAGATACCCATAGAGACCCACAGAGACACATACAGACCCACAGAGACACATAGATACCCCTAGAGACACACAGTGACCCATACAGACCCACAGAGACACATAGAGACCCACATAGACACATAGAGACCCACAGAGACCCACAGAGACACATAGAGACGCACAGAGACACATAGAGACCCACAGAGACCCACAGAGACCCACAGAGAGCCACAGAGACACATAGAGACCCATAGAGACCCACAGTGACACACAGAGACACATATAGACCCATAGAGACCCACAGAGACCCACAGAGACACATAATGACCCATAGAGACCCTTAGAGACGCAGAGAGACACATAGAGACCCACAGAGACCCATATAGACCCACAGAGACACACAGAGACCCATAGAGACCCACAGTGACACACAGAGACATATAGAGACCCATAGAGACCCACAGTGACCCACAGAGACAAATAGAGACCCACAGAGACACATTGAGACCCATAGAGACCCCTAGAGACCCATAGAGACACATAGAGACACATAGAGACCCATAGAGACCCACAGAGCCACATAGAGACCCATAGAGACCCCTAGAGACACATAGAGACCCACAGTGACCCATACAGACCCACAGAGACACATAGATACCCATAGAGACCCACAGTGACACATAGATACCCATAGAGACCCACAGTGACACACAGTGACCCATAGAGACACACAGTGACCCATAGAGACCCACAGAGACGCATAGAGACCCATAGAGACCCACAGTGACCCATAGAGACCCACAGAGACCCATAGAGACCCACAGAGACCCATATAGACCCACAGTGACCCATAGAGACCCACAGAGACCCACAGTGACCCATAGAGACACACAGTGACCCATAGAGACCCACAGAGACACATAGAGACCCATAGAGACCCACAGAGACCCACAGTGACCCATAGAGACACACAGTGACACACAGAGACCCATAGAGACCACAGTGACCCATAGAGACCCATAGAGACCCACAGTGACCCATAGAGACCCACAGTGACCCACAGTGACACACAGAGACCCACAGTGACCCATAGAGACCCATAGAGACACACAGAGACCCACAGTGACCCATAGAGACCACAGAGACCCATAGAGACCCACAGAGACACATAGAGACCCATAGAGACCCACAGAGACCCACAGAGACCCATAGAGACCCATAGAGACCCACAGAGAAATATAGAGACCCACAGAGACACATAGATACCCATAGAGACCCACAGTGACACACAGTGACCCATACAGACCCACAGAGACACATAGAGACCCACAGAGACACACAGAGACCCATAGAGACACATAGAGACCCACAGAGACCCACAGAGACCCATAGAGACCCACAGAGACACATAGAGACCCACAGAGACCCACAGAGACCCATACAGACCCACAGAGACCCATAGAGACCCACAGAGACCCATAGAGACCCAGATTGACCCACATAGACCCATAGAGACCCACAGAGACCCATAGAGACCCACAGTGACCCATAGAGACCCAGATTTACCCACAGAGACCCATAGAGACCTACAGAGACCCATAGAGACCCACAGTGACCTATAGTCACAGAGACCCATAGAGACACATAGAGACCCAGATTGACCCACAGAGATACATAGAGACCCACAGAGACCCATAGAGACCCAGATTGACCCACAGAGACCCATAGAGACACACAGAGACCCATAGAGACCCACAGTGACCCATAGACACCCAGATTGATCCACATAGACCCATAGAGACCCATAGAGACCCACAGTGACCCATACAGACCCACAGAGACCCATAGAGACACACAGAGACCCATAGAGACCCACAGTGACCCATAGACACCCAGATTAACCCACATAGACCCATAGAGACCCATAGAGACCCACAGTGACCCATACAGACCCACAGAGACCCACAGAGACACATAGAGACCCACAGAGAAATATAGAGATCCACAGAGACACATAGATACCCATAGAGACCCACAGTGACACACAGTGACCCATACAGACCCACAGAGACACATAGATACCCACAGAGACCCACAAAGACACATAGAGAACCACAGAGACCCATAAAGACCCATAGAGACCCATAAAGACCCACAGTGGGCAAGCAGGCAGGTCTGAGTGTCAAGAAATTCCATCCCCGCTACAACAACAAGACGTTATATACGTGGCGATGGGCAAGCAGGCAGGTCTGAGTGTAAAGGAATCCCATCCCCGCTACAACAACAAGACGTTATATACGTGGCGATGGGCAAGCAGGCAGGTCTGAGTGTAAAGGAATCCCATCCCCGCTACAACAACAAGGACGTTATATACGTGGCGATGGGCAAGCAGGCAGGTCTGAGTGTAAAGGAATCCCATCCCCGCTACAACAAGACGTTATATACGTGGCGATGAGCAAGCAGGCAGGGTCTGAGTGTAAAGGAATCCCATCCCCGCTACAACAACAAGACGTTATATACGTGGCGATGAGCAAGCAGGCAGGGTCTGAGTGTAAAGAAATTCCATCCCCGCTACAACAACAAGACGTTATATACGTGGCGATGGGCAAGCAGGCAGGTCTGAGTGTAAAGGAATCTCATCCCCGCTACAACAACAAGACGTTATATACGTGGCGATCGGCAAGCAGGCGGGTCTGAGTGTAAAGGAATCCCATCCCCGCTACAACAAGGACGTTATATGCGTGGCGATGGGCAAGCAGGCAGGTCTGAGTGTAAAGGAATCTCATCCCCGCTACAACAACAAGACGTTATATACGTGGCGATGGGCAAGCAGGCAGGGTCTGAGTGTAAAGGAATCCCATCCCCGCTACAACTACAAGACGTTATATACGTGGCGATGGGCAAGCAGGCGGGTCTGAGTGTAAAGAAATTCCATCCCCGCTACAACAAGACGTTATATACGTGGCAATGGGCAAGCAGGCAGGTCTGAGTGTAAAGGAATTCCATCCTCGCTACAACAACAAGACGTTATATACGTGGCAATGGGTCAAGCAGGCAGGTCTGAGTGTAAAGGAATCCCATCCCCGCTACAACAACAAGACGTTATATACGTGGCGATGGGCAAGCAGGCAGGTCTGAGTGTAAAGGAATCCCATCCCCGCTACAACAACAAGTCGTTATATACGTGGCGATGGGCAAGCAGGCAGGGTCTGAGTGTAAAGGAATCCCATCCCCGCTACAACAACAAGTCGTTATATACGTGGCGATGGGCAAGCAGGCAGGGTCTGAGTGTAAAGGAATCCCATCCCCGCTACAACAACAAGTCGTTATATACGTGGCAATGGGTCAAGCAGGCAGGTCTGAGTGTAAAGGAATCCCATCCCCGCTACAACAACAAGACGTTATATACGTGGCGATGGGCAAGCAGGCAGGTCTGAGTGTAAAGGAATCCCATCCCCGCTACAACAACAAGACGTTATATACGTGGCGATGGGCAAGCAGGCAGGTCTGAGTGTAAAGGAATCCCATCCCCGCTACAACAACAAGGACGTTATATACGTGGCGATGGGCAAGCAGGCAGGTCTGAGTGTAAAGGAATCCCATCCCCGCTACAACAAGACGTTATATACGTGGCGATGAGCAAGCAGGCAGGGTCTGAGTGTAAAGAAATTCCATCCCCGCTACAACAAGACGTTATATACGTGGCGATGGGCAAGCAGGCAGGGTCTGAGTGTAAAGGAATCCCATCCCCGCTACAACAACAAGACGTTATATACGTGGCGATGAGCAAGCAGGCAGGGTCTGAGTGTAAAGAAATTCCATCCCCGCTACAACAACAAGACGTTATATACGTGGCGATGAGCAAGCAGGCAGGGTCTGAGTTAAAGAAATTCCATCCCCGCTACAACAACAAGACGTTATATACGTGGCGATGGGCAAGCAGGCAGGTCTGAGTGTAAAGGAATCTCATCCCCGCTACAACAACAAGACGTTATATACGTGGCGATCGGCAAGCAGGCGGGTCTGAGTGTAAAGGAATCCCATCCCCGCTACAACAAGGACGTTATATACGTGGCGATGGGCAAGCAGGCAGGTCTGAGTGTAAAGGAATCCCATCCCCGCTACAACAAGACGTTATATACGTGGCGATGGGCAAGCAGGCAGGTCTGAGTGTAAAGAAATCCCATCCCCGCTACAACAAGACGTTATATACGTGGCGATGGGCAAGCAGGCAGGTCTGAGTGTAAAGGAATCCCATCCCCGCTACAACAACAAGACGTTATATACGTGGCGATGGGCAAGCAGGCAGGTCTGAGTGTGAAGGAATCCCATCCCCGCTACAACAACAAGACGTTATATACGTGGCGATGGGCAAGCAGGCGGGTCTGAGTGTGAAGGAATCCCATCCCCGCTACAACAACAAGGACGTTATATACGTGGCGATGGGCAAGCAGGCAGGTCTGAGTGTGAAGGAATCCCATCCCCGCTACAACAACAAGACGTTATATACGTGGCGATGGGCAAGCAGGCGGGTCTGAGTGTAAAGGAATCCCATCCCTGCTACAACAACAAGGACGTTATATACGTGGCGATGGGCAAGCAGGCGGGTCTGAGTGTGAAGGAATCCCATCCCCGCTACAACAACAAGTCGTTATATACGTGGCGATGGGCAAGCAGGCGGGTCTGAGTGTAAAGGAATCCCATCCCCGCTACAACAAGACGTCATATACGTGGCGATGGGCAAGCAGGCAGGTCTGAGTGTAAAGGAATCCCCTCCCCGCTACAACAAGACGTCATATACGTGGCGATGGGCAAGCAGGCAGGTCTGAGTGTAAAGGAATCCCATCCCCGCTACAACAAGACGTCATATACGTGGCGATGGGCAAGCAGGCAGGTCTGAGTGTAAAGGAATCCCCTCCCCGCTACAACAAGACGTTATATACGTGGCGATGGGCAAGCAGGCAGGTCTGAGTGTAAAGAAATCCCATCCCCGCTACAACAAGACGTTATATACGTGGCAATGGGCAAGCAGGCAGGTCTGAGTGTAAAGGAAATCCCTCCCCGCTACCACAAGGACGTTATATACGTGGCGATGGGCAAGCAGGCAGGTCTGAGTGTAAAGGAATCCCATCCCCGCTACAACAACAAGACGTTATATATGTGGCGATGGGCAAGCAGGCAGGGTCTGAGTGTAAAGGAATCCCATCCCCTCTAGAACAAGACATTATATACGTAGCGATGGGCAAGCAGGCAGGGTCTGAGCTGGAAAGGAATCCCATCCCCAGGACGCAAGCACCTCAGTTGTGTTCATGGGGGAGTTTAGGGATTTTGTACCTATGTGACTTTAACGAGAGGACCAATAATAACTGTTCGGTCTTTGAATATCTTAACACGACTCCTGTTTTATTATCAGAGAAGGGTAGAAACATATTCTTATTTTTTATAATTTTGGTGTGTCTGTGTGTCTGTGTGTGTGTGTCTGTGTGTCTGTGTGTGTGTGTGTCTGTGTGTGTGTCTCTGTGTGTGTGTCTCTGTGTGTGTGTCTGTGTGTGTGTGTGTCTGTGTGTGTCTGTGTGTGTGTGTCTGTGTGTGTCTGTGTGTTTCTGTCTGTGTGTGTGTGGGGAGCGGTAGTGTAGCGGTTAGCGCTACGCTGCACTACGAACCCAGCGACCCAGGTTCGATTCCCACTCACGGCCAACACCGGTGACGATTATATTATCTGAACCGGTCCTGAGCCTCCCCTAGGTCGACTCAGCCTCAAATGAATAACCTGGTGCGGTGTGTAAACATCGCCGCTAGGGAGACAAAGGCGGTCGGGCGTGGTGCTGGCCACCCACCCCCTCGTGTGCCGTGCCCGCCTTCATAGGTGCTCGCTAACAGCACTTGCCCCTAGAGTCTGTTAAGGCTACACGGGGGATCTTTGTCTCTCTGTGTCTATGTTTGCAAACGCTCGGCACAAGTGATTTGATGATAATTCATCGTGAATAATGGCCTCCTTTTTTAGTTTGTGGAATAAACCGTTTTCGTCAAACTTGATTCGTATTTGTCACTGTTATCGTCGATGTCATCGATATAATAATCATCATCATCATCATCGCTGCTACTGCTGCCAACGACTACGGCTCTCGGCTTGAGTCTCAGGACTCGTTTTTAGGAGGACATCTGTTTGTGTATTGTATGTTGTCTGTGTGTTTGTGTTTTGTTGTGTGTTTGTATATTGTCCGCGTGTTTGTATTACCTCCCGTGGCCACCAGTCCACTCGCACTGCAGGCTGACTCCCCTGTCACTACCTCCCGTGGCCACCAGTCCACTCGCACTGCAGGCTGACTCCCCTGTCATTACCTCCCGTGGCCACCAGTCCACTCACACTGCAGGCTGACTCCCCTGTCATTACCTCCCGTGACCACCAGTCCACTCACACTGCAGGCTGACTCCCCTGTCATTACCTCCCGTGGCCACCAGTCCACTCACACTGCAGGCTGACTCCCCTGTCATTACTTCCCGTGGCCACCAGTCCATTCGCACTGCAGGCTGACTCCCCTGTCATTACCTCCCGTGGCCACCAGTCCATTCGCACTGCAGGCTGACTCCCCTGTCATTACCTCCCGTGGCCACCAATCCACTCGCACTGCAGGCTGACTCCCCTGTCATTACCTCCCGAGGCCACCAGTCCACTCACACTGCAGGCTGACTCCCCTGTCATTACTTCCCGTGGCCACTAGTCCATTCGCACTGCAGGCTGACTCCCCTGTCATTACCTCTCGTGGCCACCAGTCCATTCGCACTGCAGGCTGACTCCCCTGTCATTACCTCCCGTGGCCACCAGTCCACTCGTACTGCAGGCTGACTCCCCTGTCATTACCTCCCGTGGCCACCAGTCCACTCACACTGCAGGCTGACTCCCCTGTCATTACTTCCCGTGGCCACCAATCCACTCGTACTGCAGGCTGACTCCCCTGTCATTACCTCCCGAGGCCACCAGTCCACTCACACTGCAGGCTGACTCCCCTGTCATTACTTCCCGTGGCCACTAGTCCATTCGCACTGCAGGCTGACTCCCCTGTCATTACCTCTCGTGGCCACCAGTCCATTCGCACTGCAGGCTGACTCCCCTGTCATTACCTCCCGTGGCCACCAGTCCACTCGTACTGCAGGCTGACTCCCCTGTCATTACCTCCCGTGGCCACCAGTCCACTCACACTGCAGGCTGACTCCCCTGTCATTACTTCCCGTGGCCACCAATCCACTCGTACTGCTGGCTGACTCCCCTGTCATTACCTCCCGTGGCCACCAGTCCACTCGTACTGCAGCTGACTCCCCTGTCATTACCTCCCGTGGCCACTAGTCCATTCGCACTGCAGGCTGACTCCCTGTCATTACCTCCCGTGGCCACCAGTCCACTCACACTGCAGGCTGACTCCCCTGTCATTACTTCCCGTGGCCACTAGTCCATTCGCACTGCAGGCTGACTCCCCTGTCATTACCTCCCGTAGCCACCAGTCCACTCACACTGCAGGCTGACTCCCCTGTCATTACTTCCCGTGGCCACTAGTCCATTCGCACTGCAGGCTGACTCCCCTGTCATTACCTCCCGTGGCCACCAGTCCACTCACACTGCAGGCTGACTTTCCTGTCATTACCTCCCGTGGCCACTAGTCCATTCGCACTGCCGGCTGACTCCCCTGTCATTACCTCCCGTGGCCACCAGTCCACTCGTACTGCAGGCTGACTCCCCTGTCATTACTTCCCGTGGCCACCAGTCCACTCACACTGCAGGCTGACTCCCCTGTCATTACCTCCCGTGGCCACCAGTCCACTCACACTGCAGGCTGACTCCCCTGTCATTACTTCCCGTGGCCACTAGTCCATTCGCACTGCAGGCTGACTCCCCTGTCATTACCTCCCGTGGCCACCAGTCCATTCGCACTGCCGGCTGACTCCCCTGTCATTACCTCCCGTGGCCACCGGTCCACTCGCACTGCAGGCTGACTCCCCTGTCATTACCTCCGTGGCCACTAGTCCACTCACACTGCAGGCTGACTCCCCTGTCATTACCTCCCGTGGCCACCAGTCCACTCGTACTGCAGGCTGACTCCCCTGTCATTACCTCCCGTGGCCACTAGTCCACTCGTACTGCAGGCTGACTCCCCTGTCATTACCTCCCGTGGCCACCAGTCCATTCGCACTGCAGGCTGACTCCCCTGTCATTACCTCCCGTGGCCACCAGTCCACTCGTACTGCAGGCTGACTCCCCTGTCATTACCTCCCGTGGCCACCAGTCCACTCGACTGCAGGCTGACTCCCGTGTCATTACTTCCCGTGGCCACCAGTCCACTCGTACTGCAGGCTGACTCCCCTGTCATTACCTCCCGTGGCCACCAGTCCATTCGCACTGCAGGCTGACTCCCCTGTCATTACCTCCCGTGGCCACCAGTCCACTCACACTGCAGGCTGACTCCCATGTCATCACCTCCCGTGGCCACTAGTCCACTCACACTGCAAACTGACTCCCCTGTCATTACCTCCCGTGGCCACCAGTCCACTCGTACTGGAGGCTGACTCCCCTGTCATTACTTCCCGTGGCCACTAGTCCATTCGCATTGCAGGCTGACTCCCCTGTCATTACCTCCCGTGGCCACTAGTCCATTCGTACTGCAGGCTGACTCCCCTGTCATTACCTCCCGTGGCCACTAGTCTATTCACACCGCAGGCTGACTCCCCTGTCATTACTTCCCGTGGCCACCAGTCCACTCACACCGCAGGCTGACTCCCCTGTCATTACCTCCCGTGGCCACTAGTCCACTCACACTGCAGGCTGACTCCCCTGTCATTACCTCCCGTGGCCACTAGTCCACTCACACTGCAGGCTGACTCCCCTGTCATTACTCCCGTGGCCACTAGTCTATTCACACCGCAGGCTGACTCCCCTGTCATTACTTCCCGTGGCCACCAGTCCACTCACACCGCAGGCTGACTCCCCTGTCATTACCTCCCGTGGCCACTAGTCCACTCACACTGCAGGCTGACTCCCCTGTCATTACCTCCCGTGGCCACTAGTCCACTCACACTGCAGGCTGACTCCCCTGTCATTACTTCCCGTGGCCACTAGTCCACTCACACTGCAGGCTGACTCCCCTGTCATTACCTCCCGTGGCCACCAGTCCACTCACACTACAGGCTGACTCCCCTGTCATTACCTCCCGTGGCCACCAGTCCACTCACACTGCAGGCTGACTCCCCTGTCATTACCTCCTGTGGCCACTAGTCCACTCGCACTGCAGGCTGACTCCCCTGTCATTACCTCCCGTGGCCACCAGTCCATTCACACTGCAGGCTGACTCCCCTGTCATTACCTCTCATGGCCACTAGTCCACTCACACTGCAGGCTGACTCCCCTGTCATTACCTCCCGTGGCCACCAGTCCATTCACACTGCAGGCTGACTCCCCTGTCATTACCTCTCGTGGCCACCAGTCCACTCACACTGCAGGCTGACTCCCCTGTCATTACCTCCCGTGGCCACTAGTCCACTCGCACTGCAGGCTGACTCCCCTGTCATTACCTCCCATGGCCACCAGTCCATTCATACTGCAGGCTGACTCCCCTGTCATTACCTCCCGTGGCCACCAGTCCATTCACACTGCAGGCTGACTCCCCTGTCATTACTTCCCGTGGCCACTAGTCCACTCGCACTGCAGGCTGACTCCCCTGTCATTACTTCCCGTGGCCACTAGTCCACTCGTACTGCAGGCTGACTCCCCTGTCATTACCTCCCGTGGCCACCAGTCCTTTTGTGGGGGTCGCTGGCCCCAGAGATCCCTCCCTCTGTACCGCTAACGGCCGGGTTAACCTCATTATTAACCTCATTACTCGCCCCCTCGCTACTAGGCGAACCGCTGTTGGGTTCTTCACCCATGGGGTGAGAGCCGTCGCTCGAGGATTCCCCTCCCCCGCGGGTCCGCGTAATAGGCATGGTTAATTACGTACGTGCACCCCCACACACAGCTCTGCGCGGCACTCACTCCAAACAGACCACTCACGTTAGGATCGCGCACCTGCATTATACACGTAGTGAACGTGCGCGCACACACGCATACAGCTCCACACGCGATACCCACTCTTGCGCCGCTCTGCGCAGCGCTCGCCGCCTGCTGGCCGCTTACGTTATGATCGCGCACCTGGGGTACGCGATTACGCACGCCGCGAGCTTACGCACACACAGTACCACACGCGTTCCCACACGCTCACACTGCACGACAAGATCACGCGAGACCACGCTTCGCTATTAATGATTTATTACCTGGTAACTAATGTTGAATCAGTGAGTCGACGAGGCTGGCCTATTCCACTAAACCGGCACCTATTCCCTATTTATCGGCTATGATTCTAATTCACCTTCTTACTCACT
>WFAB01003626.1:0-14168 GCA_018977245.1 Lethenteron camtschaticum
ACGAGGCATAAAAGCGGAGCTCCCTGGACGATCAGGGCCAGTCGCAGCTCAAGACCCAAGACCCAAGACCAGCCATCGGAGGACCCTGGGACGCTGTGAGAGCCAGTGGTGGGACTCTGGAACTCCCGGCTCTACGTCCTTGTGAGGGCGAGTTCCAGAGCGTAGCCAGAGTAGTGTATCTAGGCTGTGTACCTAGGCTGTGTACCTAGGCTGTGTGCCTAGGCTGTGTACCTAGGCTGTGTACCTAGGCTGTGTACCTAGGCTGTGTATCTAGGCTGTGTACCTAGGCTGTGTACCTAGGCTGTGTACCTAGGCTGTGTACCTAGGCTGTGTACCTAGGCTGTGTACCTAGGCTGTGTCGCTAGGCTGTGTACCTAGGCTGTGTATCTAGGCTGTGTATCTAGGCTGTGTACCTAGGCTGTGTACCTAGGCTGTGTACCTAGGCTGTGTACCTAGGCTGTGTACCTAGGCTGTGTCGCTAGGCTGTGTACCTAGGCTGTGTACCTAGGCTGTGTATCTAGGCTGTGTACCTTGGCTGTGTACCTAGGCTGTGTACCTAGGCTGTGTATCTAGGCTGTGTGCCTAGGCTGTGTACCTAGGCTGTGTATCTAGGCTGTGTACCTAGGCTGTGTACCTTGGCTGTGTACCTAGGCTGTGTACCTAGGCTGTGTACCTAGGCTGTGTACCTTGGCTGTGTATCTAGGCTGTGTATCTAGGCTGTGTACCTAGGCTGTGTACCTTGGCTGTGTACCTAGGCTGTGTACCTAGGCTGTGTATCTAGGCTGTGTACCTTGGCTGTGTACCTAGGCTGTGTACCTAGGCTGTGTACCTAGAGTATCTGGACTGTTGGAGAGTTGGACTGTTGGAGAGTTGGAGAGTTGGTGTGTTAGAGTGCTGTTGGATTGTAATAAATAAGTTACCCGTTACAGATACACAGAGACTCATAGAGACACATCAAAATTCATAGAGACCCACTTATAGAGATACACAGAGACTCAGAGATACATCGAGATTCATAGAGACCCATCTATAGAGATACGCGGAGATTAAGAGATGCAAATAGACCTCTAGAGACGCACAGAGATACACACACATAGACACCTACCGATGGAGACATAGCGACACTAAACTCGTTTTTATTTTCATTCAAAGCTTTCGTGACTACAGGAATCCACGCACTTTCATTCTTTCGGTTAAAGTCCACGTAGCATAGAAAGTTAAATAGATTGCGACGTTTCGATCGCAACACAAGCACCAGTGTCACGTTCTGCAGATGTAGATGCCACTGGTGCTTCACGTTCAACAGATGTAGATGCCACTGGTTCTTCACGTTCTGCAGATGTAGATGCCACTGGTGCTTCATGTTCTACAGATGTAGATGCCACTGGTTCTTCATGTTCTGCAGATGCAGATGCCACTGGTTCTTCACGTTCTGCAGATGTAGATGCCACTGGTTCTTCACGTTCTGTAGATGTAGATGCCACTGGTTCTTCACGTTCTACAGATGTAGATGCCACTGGTTCTTCATGCTCTGAAGATATAGATGCCATTGGTTCTTCACTTTCTACAGATGTAGATGCCACTGGTTCTTCACTTTCTACAGATGTAGATGCCACTGGTTCTTCACGTTCTACAGATGTAGATGCCACTGGTTCTTCACGTTCTACAGATGTAGATGCCACTGGTTCTTCACTTTCTGCAGATGTAGATGCCACTGGTTCTTCACGTTCTGCAGATGTAGATGCCACTGGTTCTTCACGTTCTACAGATGTAGATGCCACTGGTTCTTCACGTTCTACAGATGTCGATGCCACTGGTTCTTCACGTTCTGTAGATGCCACTGATTCTTCATGTTCTACAGATGTAGATGCCACTGGTTTTTCACGTTCTGCAAATGTAGATGCCACTGGTTCTTCATGCTCTGAAGATGTAGATGCCACTGGTTCTTCACGTTCTACAGATATAGATGCCACTGGTTCTTCACGCTCTACATATGTAGATGCCATTGGTTCTTCATGTTCTACAGATGTAGATGCCACTGGTCCTTCACTTTCTACAGATGTCGATGCCACTGGTTCTTCACGTTCTGTAGATGCCACTGATTCTTCATGTTCTACAGATGTAGATGCCACTGGTTCTTCACGTTCTGTAGATGCCACTGGTTCTTCACGTTCTGTATATGTAGATGCCACTGGTTCTTCACGTTCTTCAGATGTAGATGCCACTGGTTCTTCACGTTCTACAGATGTAGATGCCACTGGTTCTTCACGTTCTACAGATGTAGATGCCACTGGTTCTTCACGTTCTACAGATGTAGATGCCACTGGTTCTTCACGTTCTGCAGATGTAGATGCCACTGGTTCTTCACGTTCTACAGATGTAGATGTCACTGGTTCTACACGTTCTGCAGATGTAGATGCCACTGGTTCTCCATGTTCTACAGATGTAAATGCCACTGGTTCTTCACGTTCTGTAGATGTAGATGCCACTGGTTCTTCACGTTCTGCAGATGTAGATGCCACTGGTTCTTCACGTTCTGCAGATGTAGATGCCACTGGTTCTTCACGTTCTACAGATGTAGATGTCACTGGTTCTACACTTTCTACAGATGTAGATGCCACTGGTTCTCCATGTTCTACAGATGTAAATGCCACTGGTTCTTCACGTTCTGTAGATGTAGATGCCACTGGTTCTTCACGTTCTGCAGATGTAGATGCCACTGGTCCTTCACGTTCTGCAGATGTAGAAGCCACTGGTTCTTCACTTTCTGCAGATGTAGATGCCACTGGTTCTTCACTTTCTGCAGATGTAGAAGCCACTGGTTCTTCACGTTCTGTAGATGCCACTGGTTCTTCACGTTCTGCAGATGTAGATGCCACTGGTTCTTCATGTTCTACAGATGTAGATGCCACTGATTCTTCACGTTCTGCAGGTGTAGATGCCACTGGTTCTTCACGTTCTACAGATGTAGATGCCACTGGTTCTTCAATTTCTACAGATGTATATGCCACTGGTTCTTCACGTTCTGTAGATGTCACTGGTTCTTCACGTTCTGTAGATGTAGATGCCACTGGTTATTCACGTTCTGCAGATGTAGATGCCAATGGTTCTTCACTTTCTACAGATGTAGATGCCACTGGTTCTTTACGTTCTGCAGATGTAGAGGCTACTGGTTCTTCACGTTCTGTCGATGTAGATGCCACTGATTCTTCACGTTTTGCAGATGTAGATGCCACTGGTTCTTCACGTTCTACAGATGTAGATGCCACTGGTTCTTCACTTTCTACAGATGTAGATACCACTGATTCTTCACGTTTTGCAGATGTAGATGCCACTGGTTCTTCACTTTCTACAGATGTAGATGCCACTGGTTCTTCACTTTCTACAGATGTAGATGCCACTGATTCTTCACGTTTTGCAGATGTAGATGCCACTGGTTCTTCACTTTCTACAGATGTAGATGCCACTGGTTCTTCACTTTCTACAGATGTAGATGCCACTGGTTCTTCACTTTCTGCAGATGTAGATGCCACTGGTTCTTCACTTTCTACAGATGTAGATACCACTGGTTCTTCACTTTCTACAGATGTAGATGCCACTGGTTCTTCACTTTCTGCAGATGTAGATGCCACTGGTTCTTCACGTTCTGCAAATGTAGATGCCACTGGTTCTTCATGCTCTGAAGATGTAGATGCCATTGGTTCTTCACTTTCTACAGATGTAGATGCCACTGGTTCTTCACTTTCTACAGATGTAGATGCCATTGGTTCTTCACTCTCTACAGATGTAGATGCCACTGGTTCTTCACGTTCTACATATGTAGATGCCACTGGTTCTTCACGTTCTGCAAATGTAGATGCCACTGGTTCTTCACGCTCTACAGATGTAGATGCCACTGGTTCTTCACGCTCTACATATGTAGATGCCATTGGTTCTTCATGTTCTACAGATGTAGATGCCACTGGTTCTTCACTTTCTACAGATGTAGATGCCACTGGTTCTTCACGTTCTGTAGATGCCACTGGTTTTTCACGTTCTGTATATGTAGATGCCACTGGTTCTTCACGTTCTTCAGATGTAGATGCCACTGGTTCTTCACGCTCTACAGATGTAGATGCCACTGGTTCTTCACTTTCTACAGATATAGATGCCACTGGTTCTTCACTTTCTACAGATGTAGATGCCACTCGTTCTTCACGTTCTGCAGATGTAGATGCCACTGGTTTTTCACGTTCTACAGATGTAGATGCCACTGGTTCTTCACGTTCTGCAGATGTAGATGCCACTGGTTCTCCATGTTCTACAGATGTAGATGCCACTGGTTCTACACTTTCTACAGATGTCGATGCCACTGGTTCTACACTTTCTACAGATGTCGATGCCACTGGTTCTTCATATTCTGTAGATTCCACTGATTCTTCATGTTCTACAGATGTTGATGCCACTGGTTCTTCACTTTCTACAGATGTAGATGCCACTGGTTCTACACTTTCTACAGATGTAGATGCCACTGGTTACATTCTACAGATGTCGATGCCACTGGTTCTTCATATTCTGTAGATTCCACTGATTCTTCATGTTCTACAGATGTTGATGCCACTGGTTCTTCACTTTCTACAGATGTAGATGCCACTGGTTCTACACTTTCTACAGATGTAGATGCCACTGGTTCTTCACTTTCTACAGATGTAGATGCCACTGGTTCTTCACGTTCTGTAGATGCCACTGGTTATTCACGTTCTACAGATGTAGATGTCACCGGTTCTTCACGTTCTACAGATGTAGATGTCACTGGTTCTTCACCGGTCATCTATCTGACATACGGACCATTTTTGTTCGTATCTCTAAATATTCGTAAGTAGCGGAGTCCCTGTGTATGGTTCCATGCAACTGTTCCATGCAACTGTTCCACGCAACTGTTTCATGCAACTGTTCCCTGCAACTGTTCCATGCAACTGTGACATTAGGGGTGGGGGCGGATGGTGGATGAGTCTTAATATCGGGAGAGTTTTGTGATTGTGACCGAGAGTCACGCAAAGTCGAGGCCAGCGAGACACAATATACACAAAATCTTTATTTAGTTTGCACGCAACAACCCACACAACAACCCATATACAACAACAACCAATACAACAACCCATACACAACAACAACTACAACAACCCACACACCAACCCATACACAACAACAACAACAACAACCCATAGACCAACAACCCATACACAACAACAACAACCCACACAACAACCCATACACAACAACTACAACAACCCATAGACCAACAACCCATACACAACAACAACTACAACAACCCATACAACAACAACCCATACAGCAACCCATATACAACAACAACAACCCATAGACCAACAACCCATACACAACAACAACAACCCACACAACAACCCATACACAGCAACTACTACAACCCATACACAACAACAACAACCCATACAACAACAACCCATACAGCAACCCATATAACAACAACCCATATACAACACCAACAACCCATACAATAGCTGTTGCTGCTACTGTTGCTTCTTCTGCTGCTGCTGCTACTGCTACTTCTTCTGCTGCTGCTACTACTACTGCTGCTGTTGCTGCTACTGCTGCTGTTGCTGTCAGTCTGCTGCTACTGCTGCTTCTTCTGCTGTTGCTACTCCTGCTGTTGCTGTTGCTGCTGCTGCTGCTACTGCTGCTGCTGTTGCTGCTACTGTTGCTGTTGCTGTCAGTCTGCTGCTACTGCTGCTTCTTCTGCTGCTGCTGCTACTGCTGCTTCTTCTGCTGCTGCTGCTGTTGCTGGAAGCCGCTGTCCGCCCGCGATCTGCCCGCAGTGCACCACGCGGCACTCCACGTTGGGCCGCTCGTAGCGAGTGGCCACCGACTCGAGCCGGGAGAGCAGCTCCAGCCCCTGCACCAGCTGCCTGCAGCACAGGGACACAGTGATCACGTGGTGTGTGTGTGTCCTGTCACGTGGTGAGTGTGTGTCCTGTCACGTGGTGTGTGTGTGTCCTGTCACGTGGTGTGTGTGTCTTCTGTCACGTGGTGTGTGTGTCCTGTCACGTGGCGAGTGTGTGTCCTGTCACGTGGCGAGTGTGTGTCCTGTCACGTGGTGTGTGTGTCTTCTGTCACGTGGTGTGTGTGTGTCCTGTCACGTGGTGAGTGTGTGTCCTGTCACGTGGTGTGTGTGTCCTGTCACGTGGTGAGTGTGTGTCCTGTCACGTGGTGAGTGTGTCCTGTCACGTGGTGAGTGTGTGTCCTGTCACGTGGTGTGTGTGTGTCCTGTCACGTGGTGTGTGTGTCTTCTGTCACGTGGTGTGTGTGTCCTGTCACGTGGTGAGTGTGTGTCCTGTCACGTGGTGAGTGTGTGTCCTGTCACGTGGTGAGTGTGTGTCCTGTCACGTGGTGTGTGTGTGTCCTGTCACGTGGTGAGTGTGTGTCCTGTCACGTGGTGAGTGTGTGTCCTGTCACGTGGTGAGTGTGTGTCCTGTCACGTGGTGTGTGTGTGTCCTGTCACGTGGTGAGTGTGTGTCCTGTCACGTGGTGTGTGTGTGTCCTGTCACGTGGTGAGTGTGTGTCCTGTCACGTGGTGGTGTGTGTCCTGTCACGTGGTGTGTGTGTCTTGTCACGTGGTGTGTGTGTCCTGTCACGTGGTGTGTGTGTGTCCTGTCACGTGGTGTGTGTGTGTCCTGTCACGTGGTGTGTGTGTCCTGTCACGTGGTGTGTGTGTCCTGTCACGTGGTGTGTGTGTGTCCTGTCACGTGGTGTGTGTGTGTCCTGTCACGTGGTGAGTGTGTGTCCTGTCACGTGGTGTGTGTGTGTCCTGTCACGTGGTGTGTGTGTGTCCTGTCACGTGGTGTGTGTGTGTCCTGTCACGTGGTGTGTGTGTGTCCTGTCACGTGGTGTGTGTGTGTCCTGTCACGTGGTGTGTGTGTGTCTCTGTCACGTGGTGAGTGTGTGTCCTGTCACGTGGTGGTGTGTCCTGTCACGTGGTGGTGTGGTGTGTGTCCTGTCACGTGGTGAGTGTGTGTCCTGTCACGTGGTGTGTGTGTGTCCTGTCACGTGGTGTGTGTGTGTCCTGTCACGTGGTGAGTGTGTGTCTTCTGTCACGTGGTGTGTGTGTCCTGTCACGTGGTGTGTGTGTGTCCTGTCACGTGGTGAGTGTGTCTTCTGTCACGTGGTGTGTGTGTGTCCTGTCACGTGGTGAGTGTGTGTCCTGTCACGTGGTGAGTGTGTGTCCTGTCACGTGGTGTGTGTGTCTTCTGTCACGTGGTGTGTGTGTCCTGTCACGTGGTGAGTGTGTGTCCTGTCACGTGGTGAGTGTGTGTCCTGTCACGTGGTGTGTGTGTCCTGTCATGTTGTGTGTGTCCTGTTGTGTCCTGTCATGGCGTGTGTCCTGTCATTGCGTGTGTCCTGTGGTGTTGTGTCCTGTTGTGTGTCCTGTGGTGTTGTGTGTCCTGATGTGGTGTGTGTTCTGTCATGGCGTGTGTCTTGTTGTGTGTCTTGTTGTGTTGTGTGTCTTGTTGTGTTGCGTATCCTGTCATGGCGTGTGTCCTGTGGTGTTGTGTGTCCTGTTGTGTGTCCTGTCACGTGTTGTGTGTCCTGTGGTGTTGTGTGTCCTGTCATGGCGTGTGTCCTGTCGTGTTGTGTGTCCTGTTGTGTGTCCTGTCATGGCGTGTGTCTTGTTGTGTGTCCTCTTGTGTTGTGTGTCCCGTCACGTGGTGTGTGTCCCGTCACGTGGTGTGTGTCCGTTCGCGGTAGCTCCTTGATGTCCACTTCCGCGGACCCGTTCTGCCTGTAAAGTCTCCGCTCCACCCACTAGCCTCAAAGTTGCAACCCGGCCATTTTTGCAGTCGCCGTGGCAACTGCAAAAATGGCAACTTCAAAATGGCGACTGGCGGCTGTGTGTTGTCGATGGCGACGTTGTCGTTGTTGTCGTTGTTGTTGTCGTTGTTGTTGTTGTCGTCGTTGTTGTTGTTGTCGTTGTTGTTGTTGGCTGTTGTTGTCGTTGTTGTTGTTGTTGGTTCGGAGGCAACTCACCCAAAGGCGACGAACTGGCGGTCCATCCAGGGCGCCGGCTGCAGGGTGACGTAGAACTGCGACGAGTTTGAGTGGCGCCCGCAGTTCGCCATTCCCAGAACCCCTCGGCACGAGTGGCTCACTGCGAAGCTCTCGTCTAGACGGGGAGGGGTGGGGGGTGGGAGGGGTGGGGGTGGGGGGGGTGGGGGGTGGGAGGGGTGGGGGGGTGGTGGGGGTAGTAGGGGGTGGTGGGGGGGTGGTGGGGGGGGTGGTGGGGGGGGTGGTGGGGGTGGAGGGTGGAGAGTGGTGGGAGGGTGGTGGGGGGTGGGGTGGAGGGTGGTGGGGGTGGTGGGGAGTGATGGTGGGGGGGGGGTGGTGGGGTGGAGGTGGTGGTGGGGGGTTGGGTGGGGGAAGCCATTTGCAACGTCGTAGCGATGTAACTCGAGTTTATAGGATGTAAGATTTTCACGTAACTCTGAGTACACAATAGTTACAATTTTAGACATTCGTAAAGTCGAGATAAATCTTAACACTCGTCTGTAAAGAAGTAGAAGCCAGTGTACAGAACGTGTTACAATGTCGTAGTGACGTCAAAAGTCGAGTTTATACAACGTAAGATTTTTTTACGTAGCTGAGAATACGTGAGAAATAGTTACGATTTCAACATTTGTAAAGTTAAGATCAATCTTAACACTCGTCTATAAGTATAACCAGTAAAAACAAAGTTTTTCACTCTAAATCCTTTATATGCGTGGCGGCTAGAGTCCTCTCGTCCTCTGGCTTGAGATGGCTGCCACCTATGGGTCAGATGATTGCATTGCACCATTAAGCAATTGGTAATTAAATATAATATTTTTGTCCTAAAAAGTGTAAAATTTAGGAAAAAAATGTTCACGAACATTAATTGTCACGCACAACGAGTCTGTGTGGAAAATGTCAGCTCGATTGGATCACGGGAAGTGGGTTAAAAAACGACCGAAAGATTTGCACGGTCCTAAGCAAGCAAGCGAACTTAATATAAAGTATTTAAAAAATTAGTACAGAACGTGTTACGACGTCGTAGTAACGTCATAAGTCGGTTTCTACGATAACATTTCTCGTAACTCCGAGTACGCAAGAGAGAGTTACGATTTTGGGCATTCGTAAAGTTTAAATAAATCTTAACGCTCATCTACAAAGAAGCAGGAACCAGAGTACAGGACCTGTTATGATGTTCTAGTGTAGTCGTAAGTTGCTTTTAATACGATGTAAGATTTTCTACTAACCCTGAAAACGTAAGAGAGTTACGATTTTAACCGTTCATACGTCTTAGATAAATCTACATTGAATAGTGAATGTAGTAGTTGGACACTACACGATACACTACACTATACACTACACTACACACTATACACTACACTATACACTACACTATACACTACACTACACACTATACACTACACTATATACTACACTATACACTACACTATACACACTACACTATACACTACACTACACACTACACTACACACTACACTATACACTACACTATACACTACACTACACACTATACACTACACTATACACTACACTACACACTATACACTACACTATACACTACACACTACACTACACACGACACTATAACTACACACTACACTATACACTACACTATACACTATACTATATATACCCGTACCCTACCCGATACCCGTACCCCTACCCGATACCCGTACCCTACCCGATGCCCGTACCCTACCGATACCCGTACCCTACCCGATACCCGTACCCTACCCGATACCCGTACCCTACCCGATACTCGTACCCTACCCGATACCCGTACCCTACCCGATACCCGTACCCTACCCGATACCCGTACCCTACCCGATACCCGTACCCTACCGATACCCGTACCCTACCCGATACCCGTACCCTACCCGATACCAGTACCCTACCCGATGCCCGTACCCTACCCGATACCCGTACCCTACCCGATACCCGTACCCTACCCGATACCCGTACCCTACCCTATACCCGTACCCTACCCGATACCGTACCCTACCCGATACCCGTACCCTACCCGATACCCGTACCCTACCCGATACCCGTACCCTACCCGATACCCGTACCCTACCCGATACCCGTACCCTACCCGATACCCGTACCCTACCCGATACCCGTACCCTACCCGATACCCGTACCCTACCCGATACCCGTACCCTACCCGATAACCCGTACCCTACCCGATACCCGTACCCTACCCGATACCCGTACCCTACCCGATACCCGTACCCTACCCGATACCCGTACCCTACCCGATACCCGTACCCTACCCGATACCCGTACCCTACCCGATACCCGTACCCTACCCGATACCCGTACCCTACCCGATACCCGTACCCTACCCGATACCCGTACCCTACCCGATACCCGTACCCTACCCGATACCCGTACCCTACCCGATACCTACCCGTACCCGTACCCTACCCGATACCCGTACCCTACCCGATACCCGTACCCTACCCGATACCCGTACCCTACCCGATACCCGTACCCTACCTGATACCCGTACCCTACCCGATACCCGTACCCTACCTGATACCCGTACCCTACCTGATACCCGTACCCTACCCGATACCCGTACCCTACCCGATGCCCGTACCCTACCCGATACTCGTACCCTACCCGATACCCGTACCCTACCGATACCCGTACCCTACCCGATACCCGTACCCTACCCGATGCCCGTACCCTACCCGATACTCGTACCCTACCCGATACCCGTACCCTACCCGATACCCGTACCCTACCCGATACCCGTACCCTACCCGATACCCGGCTACCCGTACCTTGCCAGGTACGGGTACGGGTAAGGAATCAAAACCCGTTTGCGAACTCTGCCTCACCCTCAAACGTGGGTCCGTAGATGGAGGTGCCTCCATTCCCTCGGCCTGCCGTGATGTCTGGGGGGGGGGGGGGTGACAGAGGGGGGGGGGGTGACAGGAGGAGGGGGTGACAGGGGGGGGGGGTGACAGAGGGGGGGTGACAGGGGGGGTGACAGGAGGGGGGGTGACAGGGGGGGGTGACAGAGGGGGGGGGTGACAGGGGGGGGTAACAGGAGGGGGGGGTGACAGGGGGGGGGGGGTGACAGAGGGGGGGGTGACAGGGGGGGGTGAGTGGGGGGGGGTGACAGGGTGGGGGGTGACGCGTGACGACGGGACGCGGGTTGACTGCTGTGCCAGGCTAGGTGCAGGAGGAGGAGGTCACGGGACAGACCCAGCAGGGGTTGACTACGGTGCCAGGCTAGGTGCAAGAGGAGGAGGTCACGGGACAGACCCAGCAGGGGTTGACTACGGTGCCAGGCTAGGTGCAGGAGGAGGAGGTCACGGGACAAACCCAGCAGGGGTGGACTGCCGTGCCAGGCTAGGTGCAGGAGGAGGAGGTCACGGGACAGACCCAGCAGGGGTTGACTACGGTGCCAGGCTAGGTGCAGGAGGAGGAGGTCACGGGACAGACCCAGCAGGTGCCATGGGTTGACTGCTGTGCCAGGCTAGGTGCAGGAGGAGGAGGTCACGGGACAGACCCAGCAGGTGACATGGGTTGACTGCTGTGCCAGGCTAGGTGCAGGAGGAGGTCACGGGACAGACCCTGCAGGTGCCGTGGGTTGACTGCTGTGCCAGGCTAGGTGCAGGAGGAGGTCACGGGACAGACCCTGCAGGTGCCATGGGTTGACTGCTGTGCCAGGCTAGGTGCAGGAGGAGGAGGTTAAGGGGCAGACCCAGCAGATGCCACGGGTTGACTGCTGTGCCAGGCTAGGTGCAGGAGGAGGAGGTCAAGGGGCAGACCCTGCAGGTGCGGTGGATTGACTGCTGTGCCAGGCTAGGTGCAGGAGGAGGTCACGGGACAGATCCAGCAGGTGCCGTGGGTTGACTGCAGGGAGATCATCTCTGCCCGGTGCCTTTCCTTGTGTCTCAGACTCCGGATCGCCTTCAGTACTTCCTCAACAGATGGCACCTCAGCCAGCCACTCACAGGGGGTGACTTCTTCCAATATTTGAGGCACCGCAGCCTCAGCAGGGTCATCTCCACTTTGTGCCACGATGTTTTCCCTGTGGAGGGATTAGCCCTCACCACAGGACCTCACAGAAGTGCTCAGCAAATCTGCAAAACCTGTTCCTGGGGGTCGGAGATTGGATCACCGTTTTGTCCCCTAATGATGCTAATAGGTGTGGCGCTGCAAATAACGTTTTATCTCTGCCTCTCACTCACTCTCTTTTTTGTTTACGATCAGTGGAAACAAGAAGATGGTCGGTGTAGTCGGCACTTTGCTTCGTTCATCATTTCGTAATTTTTTTTTATAACTTTGCTTTATGTAAACCCCCACCTCTCGCTCGCTCGCTCGCCCTCTCGCTCGCTCTCCTCGCTCACTCTCTCGCTCGCCCTCTCGCTCGCTCTCTCGCTTGCTCTCTCGCTCGCTCTCTCGCTCACTCTCTCGCTCGCCCTCTCGCTCGCTCTCTCGCTCGCCTCTCGCTCGACCTCTCACTTTCTCGCTCTCTCGCTCGCTCTCTCGCTCTCTCGCTCACTCTCTCGCTCGCCCTCTCGCTCTCTCGCTCGCTCTCTCGCTCACTCTCTCGCTCGCTCTCTCGCTCGCTCTCTCGCTCACTCTCTCGCTCGACCTCTCACTTTCTCGCTCTCTCGCTCGCTCTCTCGCTCTCTCGCTCACTCTCTCGCTCGCCCTCTCACTCTCTCGCTCTCTCTCTCGGTCACTCTCTCTCTCGCTCGCTCGCTCTCTCGCTCTCTCGCTCACTCTCTCGCTCGCCCTCTCACTCTCTCGCTCGCCCTCTCACTCTCTCGCTCTCTCACCCTCTCGCTCACCCTCTCGCTCACCCTCTCACTCACCCTCTCTCTCACCTCTCGCTCACCCTCTCGCTCACCCTCTCTCTCACCCTCTCTCTCACCCTCTCTCTCACCCTCTCTCTCACCCCCTCTCACCTCCCGCCTGAATCCACCCGTTGGGCACGACGCGATGGACGAGTGACCCCTTGTACGAGGGCGAACCCTGCGAGCCGTCGCCCGTGCACAGAGCTCGGAAGTTGTGGCAAGTCCTGGGGCAGAGCTCCGTGAAGAGCTGCAGGGCGACAGGCAAACCGGCCCGGGGGTCAATCGGCGTCAGTCTAAAGGTCAACGCATCAACCCCATGGACGAGCCCACAGCGCTAGGATATCCCCAGTGAGACCTCGATGTGTGTACGTGTGTGTACGTATGTGGGTGTGTGTGTGTACGTGTGTGTGGGTGTGTGGGTGTGTACGTGTGTGTGTACGAGTGTGCGTGTGTACATGTGTTTACGTGTGTGTGCGAGTGTGGGTGTGCGTGTGTGGGTGTACGTGTGTGTACGTGTGTGTCTGTACGTGTGTGTGTGTACGTGTGTGGGTGTACGTGTGTTTACGTGTGTGGGTGTGTACGTGTGTGTGTACGAGTGTGGGTGTGGTGTGTACGTGTGTGTGCACGTGTGTGTGTACGTGTGTGTGTGTGTACATGTGTATGTGTGTGGGTGTGTGTGTACGTGTGTATGTGTGTACATGTGTGTGTGTGTACGTGTGTTACGTTTGTGTGTGTACGTGTGTGTGTACGTGTGTGTACGTGTGTGTGTACGTGTGTGTGTGTGTGTGTTTACGTTTGTGTGTGTGTGTACGTGTGTGTGTACGTGTGTGTGTGTTTACGTTTGTGTGTGTACGTGTGGTGTGTACGTGTGTGTACGTGTGTGTGTACGTGTGTGTGTGTGTACATGTGTGGGTGTGTGTGTGTACGTGTGTGTGTGTACGTGTGTGTACGTGTGTGGGTGTGTACGTGTGTGTGTGTGTACGTGTGTGTGTACGTGTGTGTGTGTGTACGTGTGTGGGTGTGTACGTGTGTGTATACGTGTGTGTGTATGTACGTGTGTGTGTGTATACGTGTGTGTGTATGTACGTGTGTGTGTATGTACGTGTGTGTGTACGTGTGTGTGTGTACGTGTGTGTGTGTACGTGTGTGGGTGTGTACGTGTGTGTGTGTACGTGTGTGGGTGTGGTGTGTGTGTTGTGTACGTGTGTGTGTACGTGTGTGTGTACGTGTGTGTGTACGTGGTGTGTCATCGTGCAGTTCAGTCAGTCGACCCGTGGCACCTGCTGG
>WFAB01003627.1:0-14167 GCA_018977245.1 Lethenteron camtschaticum
TGGTGGTTGTGGGGTGACGCTTGCGTGGTGTGGTTGTGGGGTGACGCCTGCAGTGGTGGTGGCTGGTGGCGGTGGTGGCGGTGGTGCGGTGGTGGCGGTGGTGGTGGTTGTGGGTGACGCCTGCGGTGGTGGCGTGGTGGTGGTTGTGGGTGACGCCTGCAGTGGTGGTGGCAGTGGTCGGTGGTGTGGTTGTGGTGACGCTTGCGGTGGTGGCGTGGTGGTGGTTCTGGGTACGCCTGCGGTGGGTGGCGGTGGCGGTGGTGCGGTGGTGGTGGTTGTGGGTGACGCGGTGGTGGCGGTGGTGGTGGTTGTGGGGGACGCCTGCGGTGTGTGTGGTTGTGGGGTGACGCCTGCGGTGGTGGCGGTGGTGGTGGCGGTGGTGGCGGTGGTGGTGGTGTGTGGGTGACGCTTGCGGTGGTGGTTGGTGGTGTGGTTGTGGGGTGACGCCTGCAGTGGTGGCGGTTGGTGGTGGCGGTGGTGGCGGTGGTGACGCTTGCGGTGGTGGCGGTGGTGGTGGTTGTGGGGGTGACGCCTGCGGTGGTGCGGTGGCGGTGGTGGTGGTTGTGGGGGTGACGCCTGCGTGGTGGCCGGTGTTGGTTGGGGGGGAGCTCAATAATGCATATTTTTGCACAGCAATTGAGCTGTGACGTCACATCTGTCACGTGACCCGCGCGTGTGGAAGCGTCACGCGTTGTAGTGTAGCGGGTAGCGCACTGTGTGAGTGGGGAGCGGTGGTGCAGTGGTTAGCGCACTGTGAGTGTGAGTGGGGGGAGTGGTGGTGCAGTGGTTAGCGCTACGCCGCCGCTACGAACCCGGCGACCCGAGTTCGATTCCCGCTCACGGCCAACACCGGTGACGATTATTTCAACCGGTCCTGGGCCTCCCCTAGGTCGACTCGGCCTCAAACGAGTATCTGGTGTGGTGTGTGAACATCGCCACTGGGGAGACAAAGGCTTCGATTCCCGCTCACGGCCACAATACCGGCTGGGTGGGTGGCTGGGTGAGTGGTGGGGGGTGGTGGGGTGAGTTGGAGTGGTGGTGGCTGGGTGGGTGAGTGGGTGGCTGGGTGGGTGAGTGGCTGGGTGGGTGGCTGGGTGAGTGGCTGGGTGGCTGGGTGAGTGAGTGGCTGGGTGGGTGAGTTGGTGGGTGGGTGAGTGAGTGGCTGGGTGAGTGGGTGGGTGAGTGAGTGGGTGGCTGGGTGAGTGGCTGGTGGGTGGGTGAGTTGGTGGGTGAGTGGGTGGGTGAGTGAGTGGTGGGTGGCTGGGTGGGTGGGTGGGAGGCTGGGTGGCTGGGTGAGTTGGTGGGTGGGTGAGTGGGTGGGTGGCTGGGTGAGTGGCTGGGTGGGTGGGTGAGTTGGTGGTGAGTGAGTGGGTGGCTGGGTGGGTGGCTGGGTGAGTGGCTGGGTGGCTGGGTGAGTGAGTGGCTGGGTGGGTGGGTGAGTTGGTGGGTGGGTGAGTGAGTGGCTGGGTGAGTGGGTGGGTGAGTGAGTGGGTGGCTGGGTGAGTGGCTGGGTGGGGTGGGTGAGTTGGTGGGTGAGTGGGTGGGTGAGTGGGTGGGTGGCTGGGTGGGTGGGTGGGAGGCTGGGTGGCTGGGTGAGTTGGGGGTGGGTGAGTGGGTGGGGTGGGTGAGTGGGTGGGTGGGTGAGTGAGTGGGTGCTGGGTGGGTGGGTGAGTGGGTGGCTGGGTGGGTGGGTGGGAGGCTGGGTGGCTGGGTGAGTGGGTGGGTGAGTGGGTGGGTGAGTGGGTGGCTGGGTGGGACTGGCTGGGTGGGTGGCTGGGGTGGGTGAGTGAGTGGGTGGCTGGGTGGGTGGCTGGGTGGGTGGGTGGGAGGCTGGGTGGGTGGGTGAGTGAGTGAGTGGGTGGCTGGGTGGGTGACTGGCTGGGTGGGTGGGCTGGGTGGGTGGGTGGGAGGCTGGGTGGCTAGGTGAGTTGGTGGGTGAGTGAGTGGGTGAGTGAGTGGGTGGGTGGGTGAGTGAGTGGGTGGCTGGGTGGGTGGCTGGGTGGGAGGCTGGGTGGCTGGGTGAGTTGGTGGGTGAGTGAGTGAGTGAGTGGGTGGCTGGGTGGGTGACTGGTTGGGTGGGTGGTTGGGTGGGTGGGTGGGAGGCTGGGTGGCTGGGTGAGTTGGTGGGTGAGTGAGTGGGTGGCTGGGTGGGTGGATGGCTGGGTGGGTGGCTGGGTGGGTGGGTGGGAGGCTGGGTGGCTGGGTGAGTTGGTGGGTGAGTGGGTGGGTGAGTGGGTGGGTGAGTGAGTGGGTGGCTGGGTGGGTGACTGGCTGGGTGGGTGGGAGGCTGGGTGGCTGGGTGAGTTGGTGGGTGAGTGAGTGGGTGAGTGAGTGAGTGGGTGGCTGGGTGGGTGACTGGCTGGGTGGGTGGCTGGGTGGGTGGGTGGGAGGCTGGGTGGCTGGGTGAGTGGGTGGGTGAGTGAGTGGGTGCTGGGTGGGTGGATGGCTGGGTGGCTGGCTGGGTGGGTGGCTGGGTGGGTGGCTGGGTGGGAGGCTGGGTGGGAGGCTGGGTGGCTGGGTGAGTGGGTGGGTGGTGGGTGGGTGGCTGGGTGGGTGGTGGCTGGGTGGGTGGCTGGTGGTGGCTGGGTGGGTGGTGGGTGGCTGGGTGGGTGGCTGGCTGGGGTGGGTGGCTGGCTGGCTGGGGTGGGTGGCTGGCTGGCTGGCTGGGTGGGTGGCTGGCTGGCTGGGTGGGTGGCTGGCTGGCTGGGTGGGTGGTGGTGGGTGGCTGGCTGGGTGGGTGGCTGGCTGGGTGGGTGGGTGGCTGACTGGGTGAGTGGCTGGGTGGATGGCTGGGTGGGTGGGTGGGTGGCTGGGTGGGTGACTGACGGGGTGGGTGGCTGGGTGGGTGACTGGCTGGGTGGGTGGCTGGGTGGGTGGGTGGGAGGCTGGGTGGCTGGGTGAGCCGTTGGTCAATATCCCCGCAGGGTATACTGGACGTGGTGTGCTGGGCGGGGTGTGCGAGTGTGAGTGGGGAGCGGTAGTGTAGCGTGAACCCGACCACCCGAGTTCGATTCCCGCTCACGGCCACCAACACCGGTGACGATTATCTGAACCGAGTCCTGGGCCTCCCCTAGGTCGACTCGGCCTCAACATTGCACACTGGGGAGACAAAGGCGGTCGGGCGTGGTGCTGGTAGCCACCCACCCCCTCGTGTGCCACAGCGCCGGTAGCCTTCATAGGTGCTACTCGTTAACAGCACTTGCCCCTACAGTCTGTTAAGGCTACACGGGGGATCTTTGTCTGTGTATAGGTGCTGCTGCTACTCGCTACTAACAGCACTTGCCCCTACAGCCTGTTAAGGCTACACGGGGGATCTTTGTCTTTGTTGGAGTGTGTGGGGTGGTGGTGGTGGCGTAGTGGTTTAGCGCTGCGCTACGAACCCGGCAGAATTACCTTAAGACCGTTGGAATACTTTATGCCAGAAAAAGTGTGTGACCAGTGCAATGCATCGTTATGCGTCACGATTTTTTGTCTCTGGGTGGTTCGTGTTATATTTTTTGTATTGATTACGGACATTTATACCCCGCAAACTTTGCTTTTGTGAGCAGGCCTTTGCGTGAAGGAATGAAAGAGAAATTCGCCCGTTTTTCACGTTGAAAAAAAATTAAAACCGTTGATTGCGAGTAATTTGGTCTGCGAGTGTTTTGCAAGTTGAGTTTTAAATAAATGTTAATTTGATAAACGAGCGAGGGGTCTTGCGATACGAGTCGTACGCGTGTGTACGCTTTGTCTGCCGTGCGTCACGTGATCACAGCTGATGTACCAGTGCTTTGGATTGCAAACTCGTTTCCGGAACGAACTATGCTCGCAATCCAAGGTTCTACTGTAGCTACATTTCAAAGTGTCGTTGTCCTGGTCACAAAAGCAAAGTTTGTGGGGGGGGGATTTAAAACGCAACTTTCTGTACTTTGGAGGCATACGCAATTAGGACATAACACTTACTACCAGAGGTCGCAACCGGGTACCCGATACCCGTACCCTACCCGATGGCCGGGTACGGGTAACCGGGTAGGTACGGGTACGGGTAGGCCGTGAGTCACTGGTGAGTCACCGTTTGTCACTCATTTCGGGTAGGGTACGGGTACGGGTAGGGAACGGGTACCCGTACCCGGCCGGGTACGGGTAGCCGGGTACCCGTTTGCGACCCTGGTGCGGCCGGGTACGGGTAGGCCGTGAGTCACTGGTGAGTCACCGTTTGTCACTCATTTCGGGTAGGGTACGGGTACGGGTAGGGAACGGGTACCCGTACCCAGCCGGGTACGGGTAGCCGGGTACCCGTTTGCGACCCTGGTGCGGCCGGGTACGGGTAGGCCGTGAGTCACTGGTGAGTCACCGTTTGTCACTCATTTCGGGTAGGGTACGGGTAGGGAACGGCTACCCATACCCGGCCGGGTATGGGTACCCGTTTGCGACCCTGGTGCGGCCGTGTACGGGTAAGGAATCAAAACCCGTTTGCGACCTCTGCTTTCTACCCAGGGACACATTCTATTTCTACTGTTACACAGAGCAATGGATGGCGTTGTCTTTGAGGCTGACTGGCCTACACCAAGATAGCAGCAGCAGCAGCGGCAGCAGCAGCAGCAGCAGCCCTCTCTGTGACCAAGTCTCACCACCGGTGTTAGTAGACCAATGAACAACGCCAATGGGCGTGCGAGCGCTGTGTATAACGCCATCGTTTGAGCAATCAATCTTTTGCTCTTTCGGTAAAAGTAACGTATAAAGATAAAATAATAAATTAAACAATAGCATACTACGACGTTTCGATTGCAACACAAGCAATCGTCGTCATCAGGTATAAATGAAATAGCAACAAAATTTTAACCAGAAAACTATAGACAGACACGCAAGCAGACAGATATCACCAAGATACACAGAGAGAGAGCAACACAGGCACAGAGAGGGGTGATCGTCTCTGTGGCGAGGCCTTAAATAGACAGAGGGGGGTCGGGGCGGAGAGAGGGAGGGGGCAGAGAAAAAATTAGCATGCCCTCTCTTCGCCCCCCCCCCCTCTCTCTATATTTAAGGCCTCGTCACAGAGACGATCTCCCTCTCTGTGCCGATATGTGCTCTCTCTCTGTGTGCCTGTGTGTTGCTCTCTCTCTCTCTCTGTGTCTTTGTGATGTCTGTCTGCTTGTATGTCTGTCTATAGTTTTCTCTGGTTAGATTTTTGTTGCTATTTTTTTATACCTGACGATGATTGCTTGTGCTGCGATCGAAACGTCGTAGTATGCTATTATTTAATTTATTATTTTTTCTTTTGACGTGACTTTACCGAAAGAACCAAAGATGAGTTCCTGCAGTCACGGAAGCTCTAAAATTAAGTTTGAGATGTTGTTTGCGAGGGCCAGGTCGTTTCTAAGAGCTGTTTCGCTCGGTTGTGCCTTACACCACCTGGTCAAATGAACATCATTCTCTCCCTAAGCCTGATCACTTTTTTTTATACTCATTGACATGTACGTTTTGTCTCTAACCCCCCCTCCCTCTCGCTGCCTCCGCCCCCCTCTGTCTATTTAAGGCCACCCCACAGAGACGATCACCCCTCTCTGTACCTGTGTTGCCCGCTCTGTGTATCTTGGTGATATCTGTCTGCTAATATGTCTGTCTATAGTTTTTTCTGGTTAGATTTTATGTCGCCATTTCATTATACCTGATGATGATTGCTTGTGCTGCGATCGAAACGTCGTATGCAATTATTTAATTTATTATTATTTCTTTATACGTGACTTTACCGAAAGAACCAAAGAATAATTCCTGCAGTCACGAAAGCTCCAAAGTTCAGATCAAATGAACATCGTTTAGTTGCGGTGTGGAGTTTCGATGAGTATGGGTCTCTCTCTCTGTGGGTCTCTACGCTTTTCTACGAGTCTCTGGATCTCAGTGGGTCAATGAGTCTCTCTCGATGAGTGTGGGTCTCTGTGGGTCTCTGTGTGGTTCTCTGTGGTATCTGTGTGTCTCTGTGGGTCTATTTGTGGGTCTATGTGGGTCTCTGTGAGTCTCTGCGTGTCTCTATGGGTCTCTCTGGGTCTATGTGTGGGTCTATGTGGGTCTCTGGGTCTCTGTGTGGGTCTATGTGGGTCTCTGTGGGTCTCTCTGTGGGTCACTGTGTGTCTCTGTGGGTCACTGTGTGTCTCTGTGTGTCTCTGTGGGTCTCTGTGGGTCACTGTGTGTCTCTGTGGGTCTATGTGTGGGTCTATGTGTGGGTCTCTGTGGGTCTCTCTGTGGGTCACTGTGTGTCTCTGGGTCTCTGTGGGTCACTGTGTGTCTCTGTTTGTCTCTGTGGGTCTCTGTGGGTCACTGTGGGTCTATGGTTGTCTCTGTGGGTCTCTGTGGGTCACTGTGTGTCTCTGTGGGTCTCTGTGGGTCTCTTGTGGGTCTCTCTGGGTCTCTGTGTGTGTCTCTGTGGGTATCTGTTGGTCTCTGTGTCTCTGTGTGTCTCTGTGTTTCTCTGTGTGTCTCTGTGGGTCACTGTGGGTCTCTCTGGGTCTCTGTATGTCTGTGTGGTTCTCTGTGGTTCTCTGTGGGTCTCTGTGTGTCTGTGTGGGTCTCTGTGGTTCTCTGTGGGTCTCTGTGTGGTTCTCTGTGGTTCTCTGTGGGTCTCTGTGTGTCTGTGTGGGTTTCTGTGGTTCTCTGTGGGTCTTTGTGTGTCTGTGTGGTTCTCTGTGGGTCTCTGTGGGTCTCTGTGGTTCTCTGTGGGTCTCTGTGGTTCTCTGTGGGTCTTTGTGTGGTTCTCTGTGGTTCTCTGTGGGTCTCTGTGTGTCTGTGTGGGTCTCTGTGGTTCTCTGTGGGTCTTTGTGTGTCTGTGTGGTTCTCTGTGGGTCTCTGTGGGTCTCTGTGGTTCTCTGTGGGTCTCTGTGGTTCTCTGTGGGTCTCTGTGGTTCTCTGTGGGTCTCTGTGTGTCTGTGTGGTTCTCTGTGGGTCTCTGTGGGTCTCTGTGTGTCTGTGTGGTTATCTGTGGTTCTCTGTGATTCTCTGTGGGTCTCTGTGGGTCTCTGTGGTTCTCTGTGGTTCTCTGTGGGTCTCTGTGTGTCTCTGTGTGTCTCTGTGGGTCTCTGTGGGTCTCTGTGTGTCTCTGTGGGTCACTGTGTGTCTATGTGGGTCTCTGTGTGTCTATGTGGGTCTTTGTGGGTCTCTGTGGGTCACTGTGGGTCACTGTGGGTCTGTATGAAGGTGGCTTTGGGGAGCGTGTGTGTCGTGCGGGGAGCGAGAGAAATAGAGGAGAGAGAGTGAGAGGACGTGAGTCGCCTACAAATATCTATCCCTCTTTTCCGCTTGACTCGCTCTCTCTCAATCTCTCTCTCGCTCTCTCGCTGTCTCTCTCGCTGTCTCGCTCTGTCTCTCGCTGTCTCTCAATCTCTCACTCGCTCTCTCGCTGTCTGTCTCGCTGTCTCTCGCTCGCTGTCTCTCTCTCTCGCTGTCTGTCTCGCTCTCTCTCACTCGCTCTCTCTCACTCGCTCTCTCGCTGTCTCTTTCCTCTCACTCGCTCTCTCGCTCTGTCTCTCGCTGTCTCTCTCCTCTCACTCGCTCTGTCTCTCGCTCTCTCGCTGTCTTTCTCGCTGTCTCTCTCGCTGTCTCTCTCGCTCTCTCTGTCTCTCACTCTCTCTCCGACTCTCTCGCTGTCTCTCTCTCTCTCGCTGTCTCTCTCTCTCGCTGTCTCTCTCACTCGCTCTCTCTCTCTCTCTCTCGCTGTCTCTCTCGCTCGCTCTCTCACTCGTTCTCTCGCTGTCTCTCTCGCTCTCTCTCACTCGCTCTCTCGCTGTCTCTCTCGCTCTCTCTCACTCGCTCTCTCGCTGTCTCTCTCGCTCTCTCTCACTCGCTCTCTCGCTGTCTCTCTCCTCTCACTCGCTCTCTCGCTCTGTCTCTCGCTGTCTCTCTCCTCTCACTCGCTCTGTCTCTCGCTCTCTCGCTGTCTTTCTCGCTGTCTCTCTCGCTGTCTCTCTCTCTCTCGCTGTCTCTCTCGCTCTCTCTGTCTCTCACTCTCTCTCCGACTCTCTCGCTCTGTCTCTCTCTCTCTCGCTGTCTCTCTCTCTCGCTGTCTCTCTCGCTGTCTCTCTCACTCGCTCTCTCTCTCTCTCGCTGTCTCTCTCGCTGTCTCTCTCTCTCGCTGTCTCTCTCTCTCGCTGTCTCTCTCGCTGTCTCTCTCACTTGCTCTCTCGCTGTCTCTCTCTCTCGCGCGATCGCCGTGTCTCTCTCTGCGCGTCCCGACCGTGCGTCTCGGTCACGCTTCTCCGTCCTGCGGGGCCGACTGTCGTCCTGAGCAGAATGTTGCGTGTTAATTTTTAGTTAAATTAGCGGGCGAAGCGGAGACAATTAAAATATATATAAATATATATCACCCGCCGCCGCTAAATGACGTGCAGCTGAACGAGTCGGCCGTCCGTGTGCCCCCGCACACACGTGTGCCCCCACACACGCGTGTGGCCCCACACACGCGTGTGGCCCCACACACGCGTGTGCCCCACCCCTCCGTGCGCCTCTCTGCGCTGGTTCGTCTGAGAGGCGACCGACGGCCACCGTCACCTCGACGGTCCCTCCACCGGAAAGACAGCGTCTGAATGAACAGGTCTGTCGGAAAGACAGCGTCTGAATGAACATGTCTGTCGGAAAGACAGCGTCTGAATGAACAGGTCTGTCGGAAAGACAGCGTCTGAATGAACAGGTCTGTCGGAAAGACAGCGTCTGAATGAACATGTCTGTCGGAAGACAGCGTCTGAATGAACAGGTCTGTCGGAAAGACAGCGTCTGAATGAACAGGTCTGTCGGAAAGACAGCGTCTGAATGAACAGGTCTGTCGGAAAGACAGCGTCTGAATGAACAGGTCTGTCGGAAAGACAGCGTCTGAATGAGCAGGTCTGTCGGAAGACAGCGTCTGAATGAGCAGGTCTGTCGGAAAGACAGCGTCTGAATGAACAGGTCTGTCGGAAAGACAGCGTCTGAATGAACAGGTCTGTCGGAAAGACAGCGTCTGAATGAACATGTCTGTCGGAAAGACAGCGTCTGAATGAACAGGTCTGTCGGAAAGACAGCGTCTGAATGAACATGTCTGTCGGAAAGACAGCGTCTGAATGAACAGGTCTGTCGGAAAGACAGCGTCTGAATGAACAGGTCTGTCGGAAAGACAGCGTCTGAATGAACAGGTCTGTCGGAAAGACAGCGTCTGAATGAGCAGGTCTGTCGGAAAGACAGCGTCCGAATGAACAGGTCTGTCGGAAAGACAGCGTCTGAATGAACAGGTCTGTCGGAAAGACAGCGTCTGAATGAACAGGTCTGTCGGAAAGACAGCGTCCAAATGAACAGGTCTGTCGGAAAGACAGCGTCTGAATGAGCAGGTCTGTCGGAAAGACAGCGTCTGAATGAACAGGTCTGTCGGAAAGACAGCGTCTGAATGAGCAGGTCTGTCGGAAAGACAGCGTCTGAATGAGCAGGTCTGTCGGAAAGACAGCGTCTGAATGAGCAGGGCTGTCGGAAAGACAGCGTCTGAATGAGCAGGTCTGTCGGAAAGACAGCGTCTGAATGAACAGGTCTGTCGGAAAGACAGCGTCCGAATGAACATGTCTGTCGGAAAGACAGCGTCTGAATGAACAGGTCTGTCGGAAAGACAGCGTCTGAATGAACATGTCTGTCGGAAAGACAGCGTCTGAATGAACAGTCTGTCGGAAAGACAGCGTCTGAATGAACAGGTCTGTCGGAAAGACAGCGTCTGAATGAACAGGTCTGTCGGAAAGACAGCGTCTGAATGAACATGGTCTGTCGGAAAGACAGCGTCTGAATGAACAGGTCTGTCGGAAAGACAGCGTCTGAATGAACAGGTCTGTCGGAAAGACAGCGTCTGAATGAACAGGTCTGTCGGAAAGACAGCGTCTGAATGAGCAGGTCTGTCGGAAAGACAGCGTCTGAATGAACAGGTCTGTCGGAAAGACAGCGTCTGAATGAACAGGTCTGTCGGAAAGACAGCGTCTGAATGAACATGTCTGTCGGAAAGACAGCGTCTGAATGAACAGGTCTGTCGGAAAGACAGCGTCTGAATGAACATGTCTGTCGGAAAGACAGCGTCTGAATGAACAGGTCTGTCGGAAAGACAGCGTCTGAATGAACAGGTCTGTCGGAAAGACAGCGTCTGAATGAACAGGTCTGTCGGAAAGACAGCGTCTGAATGAGCAGGTCTGTCGGAAGACAGCGTCGAATGAACAGGTCTGTCGGAAAGACAGCGTCTGAATGAACAGGTCTGTCGGAAAGACAGCGTCTGAATGAACAGGGCTGTCGGAAAGACAGCGTCTAAATGAACAAGTCTGTCGGAAAAACAGCGTCTGAATGAACAGGTCTGTCGGAAAGACAGCGTCTGAATGAACAGGTCTGTCGGAAAGACAGCGTCTGAATGAACAGGGCTGTCGGAAAGACAGCGTCTGAATGAACATGTCTGTCGGAAAAGACAGCGTCTGAACGAACAGGTCTGTCGAAAGACAGCGTCTGAATGAACAGGTCTGTCGGAAAGACGGCGTCTGAATGAACAGGTCTGTCGGAAAGACAGCGTCTGAACGAGTCTTTTGAGTGAGTCTTTCCGAAAGCCCTGTTCTTCACCTGAGACGGCTGCTTGCGTTGTGGGCGAAACGTCGCGAGAAATATTTTATTATATTTTATTGTATTATTTTATTATTTCTCTTCTACGTGATGACTTTACCGAAAGAACCAAGAAGATGAATCCCTGCAGTCACGAAAGATTAAATCGAAATGTATCCTTGGATTTAACCCTCCTCTCTCTCCTCTGTCACGTGGCGTGCGCGATGACCACCACCACCACCACCACAACAACAACCACCACCACCACAACCACCACCACCACAACTACCACCATCACCACCACCACAACCACCACCACCACCACAACCACCATCACAACCACCACCACCATCACAACCACCACCACAACCACCACCACCACAACCACCACCACCATCACAACCACCACCACAACCACCACCAAACACCACCACCACAACAACCACCACCACCACCACAACCACCACCACCACGTGGGCTTTTCTTTCGTGTTGTGCCGGTGCTTTAGCGTCACAGCGCGCGGATTTGTAGAGTTTTTATTCATTTGCGTTGCCGGTGATTTGGTGTATTCGTTGTAGATTGAAGCTTTCGTGGCTGCAGGGATTCATACGCTTAGCTTTTTCGGTAAAGTCACCACGTAAGAAAAAAAAATGAAATTAAAATTCATAAATAAAATAAAAAAAAAAATCACGACGACGTTTCGGAGGCAACACGAGTCTCTGTCATCAGTAGGACAGTCACGGCAAGATTTGCCTGCATCAAGTGAGGCAATAATTCAAGATGTAATCCCTTAAAAGCGAGTTGAGAGGGGGGGGGGGCTCATCAGAATGTGGTAGCCAATGAATGGAAAGTATCGGGAGGGGCCATTCATTGGCTACCACATTCTGATGAGCCCCCCCCCCCTCTCTCCTCCCCCTTCAACTCGCTTTTAAGGGATTACATCTTGAATCATTGCCTCACTTGATGCAGCTGATCTGGCTGTGACTGTCCCGTCCTGATGACGGACACTTGTGTTGCCTCCGAAACGTCGTGATCTTTATTTTATTTTATTATTTTTTATTAATTTTGATGTTTTACCTACGTGACTTTACCGAAAACACCTAAGAATATGATTCCTTGCAGTCACGAAAGCTTCAAGTCTAGAATTCCTAAATACAAGTTCAGGGGGAAGAGAGGGGGGGGAGCTTATCAGAATGTGGCAGCCAATGAATCGAACATATCGAGAGTGGGGGCTAAAAGAGATCACGAGGTATAAACGTGGACGTGTGTTTCATATCGACATCGCCTTCAGTGCTGTTGCTGCTGCTGCTGGCGGCAATAAAAGTTGTTTAGAAGTCAAAGTCTCTCTCTGTGTCTCTCCTCTGTCTCTCCTCTTCTTTCCACCGATTGTGATCAGCGTCAGCGCCAGCGCTCGCGATGAATCCGCTCTACAGTCCAACGGCTCCCCGGTACTGTCTACAGCAACTCGCAAGGCATGGGATACGCCGGTGAGCGGGGCACTGTCTGTCTGTGTGTGTTGGTGTGTGCTGTGTGTGTGCTGTGTGTGTGTGTGCTGTGTGTGTGTGTGTTGTCTGTGTGTGTTGCTGTGTGTGTGCTGTGTGTGTGTACGTAACCTGTGTTTGGTGTGCTGTGTACGTAACCTGTGTGTGTGTTGTGTGTACGTACGTGTGTGTGATGTGTGTGTGTGTGTGTGCTTGTGTGTGTGTGATGTGTGTGTGCTGTGTGTGCGCTGTGTGTACGTACCTGTGTGTGTGTGCTGTGTGTAACGTAACCTGTGTTGTGCCTGTATGCTGTGTGTGTGCTGTGTAAACCTGTGTGCTGTGTTGCTCTGTGTTGTGCTATGTGTACGTAACCTGTGTGTGTTTGTGTGCTGTGTGTACGTAACCTGTGTGGTGTACGCTGCTGTGTGTGTGCTGCTGTGTGTACGTAAGCCTGTGTGTTGTGCTGTGTGTACGTAACCTTGTGTGTATGTGTGTCGTGTGTACGTACCTGTGTGTGTTGTGTGCGGTGTGTACGTAACCTGTGTGCTGTGTGTGTGTGGTGTGCTGTGGTACGTAACCTGTATGCTGTGTGTGTGTGTGGTGTGCTGTGTGTGTGATATGTGTGTGCGTAACCTTGTTGTGGTGTGTGTACGTAACCTGGTGTGTGTGTGTGCTGTGTGTACGTCCTGGTGGTGTGGTACGTGGTGTGCTGTGTGTACGTTCCTGTGTGTGTGACGTGGGTGTGTGTGTACGTGCTGTGTGTGTGTTCTGTGTGTGTACGTGCTGTGTGTGTGTGCTG
This sequence comes from Lethenteron camtschaticum, assembly GCA_018977245.1. NCBI lineage: Eukaryota > Metazoa > Chordata > Hyperoartia > Petromyzontiformes > Petromyzontidae > Lethenteron > Lethenteron camtschaticum. Next base: position 12,835 of record WFAB01003627.1, read on the forward strand.
TGTGTGTGTGGCTGTGTGTGTGTGCTGTGTGTGTGTACGTAACCTGTGTGTGTGTGTGCTGTGTGTACGTAACTGTGTGTGTGTACGTGCTGTGTGTACGTAACCTGTGTGTGTGCTGTGTGACGTACCTGTGTGTGTGTGTGTGCTGTGTGTACGTACCTCTGTGTGCTGTGTGTGTGTGTGTACGTAACCTGTGTGTTGTACGTGCTGTGTGTGTGTGCTGTGTGTACGTAGCCTGTGTGTGGTGTGCTGTGGTGTGCTGTGTGTGTGTGTGTGTACGTAACCTGTGTGCTGTGTGTGTGTACGTAACCTGTGTGCTGTGTGTGTGTGTACGTAACCTGTGTGCTGTGTGTGTGCTGTGTGTAATGCAACCTGTGGTGTGTGTGCTGTGTGTATGTAACCTGTGTGTGTGTGCTGTGTGTACGTAACCTGTGTGTGTGTGGTGTGTGTACGTAACCTTGTGTGCTGTGTGTGTGTGTGCTGTGTGCTGTGTGTATGTAACCTGTGTGCTGTGTGTGTGTGTGCTGTGTGTGGTGTGCTGTGTGTACGTAACCTGTGTGCTGTGTGTGGTGTGTGTGCTGTGTGTACGTAACCTGTGTGTGTGTGTGTGCTGTGTGTGTGTGCTGTGTGTACGTAACCTGTGTGCTGTGTGTGGTGTGTGTGCTGTGTGTACGTAACCTGTGTGCTGTGTGTACGTAACCTGTGTGTGTGTGTGTGCTGTGTGTGTGTGTGTGTGCTGTGTGTACGTAACCTGTGTGTGTGTGTTTGCTGTGTGTACGTAACCTGTGTGCTGTGTGTGTGTGTGTGCTGTGGTGTACGTAACCTGTGTGTGTGTGCTGTGTGTATGTAACCTGTGTGTGTGTGTGGTGTGTGTACTAACCTGTGTGTGCTGTGTGCTGTGTGTATGTAACCTGTGTGTGTGTGCTGTGTGTGTGTGCTGTGTGTGTGTGTGTGCTGTGTGTATGTAACCTGTGTGTGTGTGTGGTGTGTGTACGTAACCTGTGTGTGCTGTGTGTATGTAACCTGTGTGTGCTGTGTGTGTGTACCTGTGTGTGCTGTGTGTGTGTGCTGTGTGCTGTGTGTGTGTGCTGTGTGTATGTGTGTGCTGTGTGTGTGTGCTGTGTGTATGTGTGTGCTGTGTGTGTGTTCTATGTGTATGTGTGTGCTGTACGTGTGCTCTATGTGTGTGCTGTGTGTGTGCTGTGTGTATGTGTGTGGTGTGCTCTATGTGTGAGCTCTATGTGTGTCTGTATGTATGTGTATTACGTGCTCTATGTGTGTGTGCTGTGTGTGTGCGCTATGTGCTGTGTGTGCTGTGTGTGTACTGTGTGTG
>WFAB01003628.1:0-14166 GCA_018977245.1 Lethenteron camtschaticum
ACCGCCCCCGTGTCCAGCAGGATTCGGGTACGCACTCCGTTTACCTCCCCTTCCACCAGCGACGTGGCCCCCGTGATCCCCGCCACCAGCTCCCGTAGCCAGTCGCCAGGAGTCACCGTTTCCGTGGGCGTTGTTGCTGGAACCTGTGTGGAGATCACTCGCTCGCCATTATTCTCATTATCGTCTATTTGTATTGGGACCGCGTCGATTGCACCCCTAGTTGGTCCGCTCACTAGGAGGCGTTGGAGTTTAACCCCCGCGCCTGCCTAGCTCGGGTGATTTCAGGACAGTCTCTCACTAGATGCCCTCGGCGATCGCACATATAACATGCCCGGGGAGGGGGGCGGCTCCGTAGCGGGTCCCCTGTCCGCTCCCTCCCCCAGTACGCAGTTGTCCCAAATCGGACTCTAATTGGGACACCTCCCGGCTAGTCCCCTACTGTCGAGCGTAGTTCACCCATCTCGGACTGGAGGGTCTTCATATTTTTATTTGCGTCCTCGCGTACCTGGGTTACCTGGCCGGAGACATCCTTTATACCCGTTTGTATACCGGCAACCCATCCCGGGGTTGTCTCGCGGGACACTGGAGGCTCTCTTTCCCGGCCCCTTACCGTCCTCGCGAGCTCCTGTTCCTCCTCCTCGTCTTCCAAGAGCAGGCTCGCAATGGCGCGCTCTCGTCCCAGCCCCCGGAGCTGCGCGCGTTCGCTGTGAATTCTTTCACACTTACGTGCGCGCTCGACAAGGGTGTTAAAGGGAAGACGTGGGCAGCTCATGTCTGGCTGCCACCATGCCGTGCGAGACAGGTACCGCTGGATTTTCTCGGCGGCCAGTTCCTCAATAACATCAGTTGCGTACCCCGGGCGTGCGATCTTTGTTAACTCGCGCACATCCTCGGCGTAATCACGTAGATCTTCGCCAGGTTGGCGCCGGCGCGCCTCTAAGGCCGATTTTGCTTCCTCCTCGTCACGCGTGCCAAAACGCTGATCGAGTAGGCGCATCAGCTCCTCTAGCTGTGTCTGTGCGCTCGCGGGTAACGCTTCTACAAAATCGGCTGCCCGCCTATCAAGATTCATATTAAGTTGACGTACTGCCTGCGCGTCCGTCCATCCATTAATTTCCTTGGCCCCTAAGAGATTGCGGGCGAATGCCTTCCACGAAGGGGCCCCCCGGCCGGTAAATATTAGTCTTATTTTAGCGTGAGGTAACGCGGGGGTCCGTACCGCTTCTGACACCAATTTGTGGGGTCGCTAGCCCCGAAATCCCTCCCTCGATAATGCTAACGGCCGGGCTAGCATCATCAATCGCCCCCCGCTGCTAAGCGAACCGCTGCTGAGTTCATCACCCATGGTGTGGGAGCCATCGCCCGAGGATTCCCCTCCACCGCGGGTCCGCGTAGCAGGCATGGTTAATTACGTACGCGCACACCCACACACACAGCTCTGCACGGCACTCACTCAACACTGACCACTCGCGTTACGATCGCGCACCTGTATCATACACGTAGTGAACGTGCGCGCACACACGCATACAGCTCCACACGCGATACCCCTCTTGCGCCGCTCTGCGCAGCGCTCGCCGTCTGCTGGCCACTTACGTTATGATCGCGCACCTGGGGACGCCGATTACGCACGCCGCGAGCTTACGCACACACAGTACCACACGCGTTCCCACACGCTCACACTGCACGACAAGATCACGCGAGACCACGCTTCGCTATTAATGATTTATTACCTGGTAACTAATGTTCGATCAGTGAGTCGACGAGGCGGCCTATTCCACTAAACCGGCACCTATTCCCTATTTATCGGCTATGATTCTAATTCACCTTCTTACTCACTGTTAAGTGTCCACGGCGGTCCGCTGATCCGGTGCTAACCGCGTGCCTCGGTGCGTCGCACGACGTCCGGGTCGCTGGCTCGAGCTGCGTCTGGTCGCCTGGCGCTGGAGTGAGAGCGATTTCCCCTTTGCGCTCCCCATTTATCCTGATTCCCGGACCCCTACCCCTTCCCACGCACCGTGCGCCTTCGCTATGCTAATTAATCCTTTGCCCGCGCGGCGTGAACTCCAAACAATGGCACGCGNCCCCCTCGCCCGGGCCAGGCAGCTCCGCGGTGCCTTTGTTCCGCTAATCAATGAGCGACCTGCACGGCGCAGATTCCAATCAATCCTTTTCTCACGCAGGCCCCCGTCATCGAGGTTCATGCGGCGGTGTCCATCACAAAGGCGCGCCGTGGGAATTTGTGCACGGCTGCCCGCGTGACCCCGCTCTCCAGGTTATTCATACTAATAGCCTTCTTTAACTCCCCTAATAATTGTGCCTGCGTGTTTTCTAATGAAGCTCCTCCATCACAATGCTTATTCCCTCTGCCTGCCCCGTCGATACTCGCNTGTGTGGGGGAAATGCGCCTCAACCGCGGTGGCCGAATGCCCCACGCCGCGACCACACCATATTAAGGCCGGCCGCAGCGCCGCGGTGCCACGTAGCACGGGGGAGGTCATCCAATTCCCTGATCGCCGGAAACCGTGAGAATTAATCCCGATAAGGGTCTCCGTCGTTGTGGCACGACACAAGTTAATGTCACGTCTGTGTGTAACACAAGCTGCTGCGGCGCTGCCAACTGCGCTGTTAGGCGAGCGCGTCCACGCAAGAGAATCACCGCAACGTTGGTCGCGCCATTGAGACACACACAGCTCACCACACAGCCAGAACCATTGATACACCGAGGCTAAGAGATCAGCTTATACCCATCTTCTCAGTTGAAATTGTCTCTGTGTTTAAATATCTGGATGCCTACATAGACAAATCTTTGAGGCACCCGGGCCTCAGGGGCTCAGAAACTGTGGGGCCACAACACATTTCCTTTGGAGTACGGTTTCCGTTGCCGAGCGCCCCACCACGTTGGACACACCAGACTTGGGCTGTACAGGACATGGGGATGAGCTGTCTGGGTGGGGCGGACATAAGTCTTGAGGCGCGATCGGTGGACGAACCAACGGCGACCCCAATCTGTATTCGTTACACACTGCAGCCATTACACCTCTATGACTTCTACTGGACCCCGCCATGGGCGGAGCAACTTGGGGGACGTACCCGGTGGCACCTGTAGGCAATACACCATGCCCTGTCCCCGACCGCCCATGGAAGCACGTGTTCCCGCTGCCCCGTGTTCTTTTCATTAGCTTGCCTCTGGCGGGGAAAGTTCTCGTTATAAATCGTTTCGCAACGTTCCAGTCCGAAACCCGAAGTATACCGGGGATCATCTGTACTCTATAACATGTAAACTGATAAACGCGATGTCCTCAATTATTCCAAGCTGCACAATTCACGGTTGCAGACTGCTTTGTATGTATGTAACATGTATGTAACATGTCTGTTTGTAGTAAGTATATGTGCATGTAACATGTATGTATGTAACATGTATGTATGTAACATGTCAAGGGCGGGATATGTGAAACGGAAGGTGCAGGATCAAGATGGGATTAAAATTACCATCAACATGTGTTCCGAGAGGGAAAGGTCCCCGTTATAAATAGTTTAGCAACGTTCCTTTCCCTAATTCCGAAGTATACTGGAGATCACTTGTACTCTAAAACACGTAAACTGTAACGCTTTAAAGATAGCATTAAACATTAAACGAATATAAACTAGTTTTTTATATAATTTATAAGACCGTAAACGGAGGGACAGTATTAGAATATCTATACTCTTTGGTTCTTTCGGTAAAGTCACGTAGGTATAAATAAAACAAAATAAATGACGACGTTTCGGACACAACACAAGCGCCCGAAACGATGTCTGCAGCAGACATCGTGCTGCTCGCAGCAGATATCGCGATTCTCACCTGAAGACGTGCGATTGTGTTTCGTCCGAAGCTGCTTTTACGAATCCGTGTGATAACCCAGTCACATCGCCGAACTCCAGTGACAGCAACTTACCCAAACTACATCTCCCCAACAAGGCAGCCTTACCGATGCTGTGTATTATGTTTATGGGATAACAGAGGTGTGTATTTTCCCATGCGCCTTGCCCAAAAAGACTGATTGTCCGCTTAACAGCGTAGACTGTAAACCACCATTGGTGATAGTGTTGTATAAGAGCAGCTATTAAAGTCGTTTTGGCAAACGAGGTGGTGGCTGGCCAAACCATGCCTCGCTGTTTGTCTCCAGAGTGATGACGGATACAAACCAGACCAAGCGGAGACCATGTACCAGATCGGATTTTGGTTACTGATGTTAGAGTGATTGTATTGCAAGTGTGGTCACTACGCGTCTGTACGTGCTCACTCCCGAAGCTTGGCGGTTTTTGGCAACGTCACGGGGCTGCATTCACTTAAATCGAGGACAAAGTTTTTATTCAAAATAAGCGCATAATTACACACTGAGATGCACTTACATATTCATGCATGAAGCACAAAGGGCACATTACCCTTCGGTATGTTAATAGACATGCGGCGTGTACCTTCCAAAATTAACAATCGAATGCAAATATCCTGAAAGACAAAGGATTTATCCTAGGGGGGAGTTATAAGGCGGCTCAGAAGCAGAGCTCAATGCCATTTCGAGAGGGAACTTGATGAGGTTGGACGCTCGACTCGTCGCTCTGCTGATCGCCCTTCAACCGCGAGACAACGCAGCCTGGCGAGCACAATTGCTGTGTCGACAGTTAGGCGACTTTGCGTCGGGAAAGTTCGTGGCGACATCTTCAGACGGGTTCCAGACATCGATCTACCGTGAATCTCCAAGTAAGTGTCTATTTTCGCGGATAAACTCTTAAACGTGTTCGTCGTCAAATTATGGGATTTTTTTTGCGTCTCGGTTAGACGCGAGTTTTAGCAGTTAACAAAATCCAAAACTCAACGCTAAACATCGATAACACCGCTGCTGTTACTACGCTCACATGGAGCAGAGACGCTCTCCACAGCCCCACGCACACGGAGACAAGAAGCCTTCAATTGCTCTGTGTGTGGTAAGTCGTTTTCACGGCCATCACATCTTCAGAGACACCAGAGAACACACACGGGCGAGAAGCCATTCCTGTGCCCTGTGTGCGGGAAGACATTTGCACAATCGACAACTCTTCAAACTCATCAGAGAACGCACACGGGCGAGAAGCCATTCCTGTGCCTGTGTGTGGGAAGACATTTGCAGATCATCAACTCTTCAAACTCATCAGAGAACACACACGGGCGAGAAGCCATTCCTGTGCCCTGTGTGTGGGAAGGCATTTGCACACTCATCAACTCTTCAAGATCATAAGAGAACACACACGGGCGAGAAGCCATTCCTGTGCTCTGTGTGTGGGAAGAAATTTGCACACTCATCAACCAGGAATAGGCATCAGAAGGTCCACAATGATAGGAAACTGAAATCAAAAGCTGCAATGAGTCCTGAAGAAGTTTCCACCTTCGATCCCATGCAGTTGGATCCCGAGAGATGGCTGGATGTAATGGAGTGGCTCGAGGATCAAACCGAGAGCTAGTGGTGACTGAAATATAATGTTGCATGCGGTTATACCTATGAAGCTGTCTTGGGTACTTTTGTGTGTAATTCTGACCCTTTGGTTTTGCAGTTCGTTTGAGAGTTTATTGACGTGCAGGTAGTGATTACTTGGTGAAGTGGTGTGATGAGCAGTGGTTGTGAGATNGTTCAATTCCAGACAATATTGTTGTGTTTAAGTCTTCCTGTTGAGCTAAAGTTGGAATGCATCGTTTAACGTTTTTTTTTTCAAGTATAAAGCTTTTTTTGGTTGGTAATAATCGACTTTAGGATGTACATTGATGACGCGTTCGTTGGACTTCAACATAGACGAACAGTGAACAAAGGTGGTGAACTAATAAGGAAATCATGGGGAATGATACTTTAACGCTTTGGTATTCCTGGAACGGATATGGTTTGCATTGTACTGTAACTGTTTGAACATAGAACATAATACATATTCGGTTGGAGTTTTAACGTAAAATTATTGCAGATTAATAAAAACTATTTTAACAAATGTTTGTCCGTTTATTTATTTTACAATGTTCATAGCAAAAACGTGTTTTAAGCGAGTTTCAGGTGGAGGATCTTCGTCACACAAATCTGCCCTTAACCGGCAGCATCTTGGCTGTCTCTCCATTAACATGTGTCCCTGGAGGGGAAAGGTCCCCATTACAAATCTATTCGCAACGTTACGGTCCCTAATCATCAAGTATGACATGTGAACTGTAACACTATCAACGATAACAAAAATCATTGAAGAATAGTGACGGGAATAGACATGCTTTAGTAACGAATTGTCATGTTCTGTTTAAGTGACAAACCTTACTATTTTGATGTGGCGGGTTTAACAAAATATATTTTTGACTTACGCAATTTATACCCCAAAAACCTGTTCGATTGAACATATACTATACATATTTATTAGCAGAGTGCTATTCAATACTTATAATGAGATTTTAATACCGTACCGTTAATGGTGTAATAAATTATTAAACCAGTTTATAGTAGTTTAATGTTTAGTGCTATCGTTTATAATGTTACAGTTGACATGTTATAGAGTACAGGTGATCTCCAGTATACTTCGGGATTAGGGACCAGAATGCTGCGAAACGATTTATAACGGGGCCATTCCCTCTAGGAACATGTTATGGGGAGACAGCCAAGATGCTGCTCGTTAAGGGCAGACTTGTGTGATGGTGATTAGCGAATACTACCGAATAATTAGCTCACACTCATTTATGACAAGATTTGTCGTAATTTTGGTTGATTACGGAGAACAAGACACCTGCTATGTTGACGAATTCTTAGTACATATATGTACTTACCCATATTGCTAAAATATCGTTAACACTAGAATAAACTTGAAGTTCCTAGCCATCTCATCACGTTGCTTCAAATATGCTCTAGGTTGAGTGTCCTGATGTGGTCTGAAGCATTTACTGTGATTAAATTGAAGCATTAAAAGCGGTCCACAACCCTGAATTGTGCAGCTTGGAATAATGGAGGAATTCGCATTTCTTTTTTTGGTTTTTTGAACCTGAGGCCATAATTAGGAGGTACATCACAAGCGAAAGCGATAATAAAGTAGGAAGTTCAAATGGTGTCATATACCGCCTAATATTCGAGTTGGATCTTTGGGGCTGTACAATGTGTAAAGTTGAAGGTGCTAGGTGTTGTCTTCTTCTAACAGCTACTAACGTGCGTGTTGTCTATTTTTAGGATTTGTCCATTGTTGTTAGCTTTGTCGTGCGAATTTCTTGTTGAGTTCTGTCACTTTAGTGTTGCATTTTGTTCAAGAATCCGCCACGTGAGCGTGATGTTTTGCTTAGTGGGAATTTCGCTTTGTTACAATTTGTGATTGTTATAATAATTGTAACGATTCATAAGCTCATGAGCTTATGATGTGTTTGTGCGTTTATTTATTAATAGAAAACTGTCTATTGCTCTTCGATACCATTGAGATGTAACATTCATCCAGCAGTGAAAATCGTGATTCTATAACGACCGTAGTGTAATTGTAATTATTTTAATCCGATCCTTGCACGTAGACTATACAAACATATGAGCAAAGTGCTATTCTAATAAGACCACACTGCTTCTAATAATTCTAATGATATTATAATACCTTACCTCCATTTATATGGTTATAAATTAAACATAGTTTATAATCTTTAATTTTAGTGTTATCGTTTATAGTATTACAGTTTACATGTTATAGAGTACAGTTTATCCCCGACATACTTCGGGATTAGGGACTGGTACGTTGATGAACGATTAACTACGGGGACCTTTCCCCTCAAGGAACGCGTGTTAATCGGGTAGACAGCCAAGATGCTGCGGTTAAGGGCACACTTGAGTGACGGAGATCCTCCAACTGAAATTATCTCATGTTTTTGCTAGGAACATTATAAAATAAAGACTGTACAAACATTTGTTAAAAATACATTTTTATTCATCTGCAATCATTTTTACGTCAAAACTCGAAGGGAATATTTATTATGTCCTATGTTCACACATTTCCAGTAAACCATTTCCGTTCCAGGAATACCAAAGCGTTAAAGTATCATTTCCCATGATTTCCTTATTAGTTCACCACATTTGTTCACTGTGCGTCTATGTTGAAGTCAATGCCATATATCCAACGAACGCGTCATCAATGTACATCCTGAAATCGGCTATCTAAAATCGATTAATNAAAAAAATTAATCAAAAAGCTCTACACTTGACAAAAATCTTTAAAATGTTGAGTAAAGATTTACCTACAGACGCATTCCAACTTTAGCTCAACAGGAACACCTAACGACTACAATGAACCCTCTCACAACCAGTGCTCATCACACCACTTCGGCAAGTAATCCGATAACATTACAAACCACCACTGTGCACGTGATTAAACTCTCACAAACTGTAAAACTAAATAGTCAAAATTACACACAAAAGTACTCGATACGGCTTAATAGGTATAGCCACATGACATAATATCTTTTTTCAGTCACCCGAGTTCTCGGGTTGATCCTCGAGCCACTCCATTACATCCAACCATCTCTCGGGATCCAACTGCAAGGGATCGATAGTGGAATTATCTTCAGGAATCATTGCAGCACCTTGAATTCCACCTTTTGATTTCAGCTTCCTATCATTGTGGACCTTCTGATGCCTGTTCATGTTTGATGACTGTGAAAATGCCTCCCCACACACAGAGCACAAGAATGGCTTCTCGCCCGTGTGCGTTCTCTGGTGACGCTGAAGATGTGATGACTTTGCAAATGTCTTCCCACACACAGGGCACAAGAATGGCTTCTCGCCCGTGTGCGTTCTCTGATGGTCTTGAAGAGTTGACGAGTGTGCAAATGCCTTTCCACACAAAGGGCACAGGAACGGCTTCTCGCCGTGTGTGCTCTCTGATGAATCTGAAGATGTGATGACTTAGCAAATGTCTTCCCACACACAGAGCACAGGAATGGCTTCTCACCCGTGTGCGTTCTCTGGTGACTCTGAAGATGCGATGAGTTTGCAAATGCCTTCCACACACAGAACACAGAAAAGGCTTCTCGCCCGTGTGTTCTCTGGTGTCTCTGAAGATGTGATTGCCATGAAAAGGACTTCCCACACACAGAGCAATTGAATGGCTTCTTGCCTCCGTGTACGTGGGGCTGTGGAGAGCGTTTCTTCTCCATGTGAGCGTCGTAACAGTAGCGGTGTTACCGAGTCAAAAGTACGCTATCGCCACAAGGATGTTTAGCGTTGAGTTTTGGATTTTTTAACTGCTAAAACAAGAACGACACTCGCGTCTAACCCAAAAAATCCCGCTAATTTGACGACGAACGAGTTTATCCGCGAAATAGACACTTACTTGGAGATTCACGGTACCCGTCTGAAGATGTCGCCACGAACTCTCCGGACGCAAAGTCGACTAACTGTCGACTCAGCAATTGTGCACTATTTTAGATAGCTGATTTCAGGATTACATTGATGACGCGTTCGTTGGATATATGGCCTTGACTTCAACATAGACGCACAGGTGAACAAACGTGATGACTAATAAGAAAATCATGGGGAATTATCCTTTAACGCTTTGGTATTCCTGGAACGGAAATGGTTTGCATTGTACTGGAAATGTGTGAACATAGGACATAATAAATATTCCCTTCGAGTTTTGACGTAAATTATTGCAGATGAATAAAAACGTATTTTTAAACAATGTTTGTCCGGTCTTTATTTTATAATGTTCCTAGCAAAAACATGTTAAGGGAATTTCAGGTGGAGGATCTCCGTCACACAAGTGTACCCTTACCCGGCAGCATCTTAGCTGTCTACCCGATTAACACGTGTTCCTTGAGGGGAAAGGTCCCCGTAGTTAATCGTTCATCAACGTACCAGTCCTTAATCCCGAAGTGTGCCGGGGATAAACTGTACTCTATAACATGTAAACTGTAATACTATAAACGATAACGCACACGCGCGACCGCCGCGAGCGGGTGATAACGTTCGTGCTTCCATGGGCGGTCGTAGACAGGTTGTATTGCCAAAGGTGACACCGGGTACGTCCCCAAGTTGCTCCGCCCACGGCGGCGACAGGTAGAAGTCATAGAGGTGAATGGCCGCAGTGTGTACGCATGTAGTTATGTCCGTCACCCAGACAGCTCATCCCCATGTCCTGTACAGCCCAAGTCTGGTGTGTCCAACGTGGTGGGGCACTCGGCAATGGAAACCGTACGCCAAATGAAATGTCTTGTGGCGCCCACAGTTTCCGAGCCCTGAGGCCCGGGGTGCCTCAAGGATCCGCCACGTGCGAGGATCCGGTGCCTGGAGCCTGGTCAATTCTTCAAAAGAAGCCAGGGACCTGCCTAATCCTTCAAGGCTGTGGTGCGAACCCTTGACGCCCCGAAATGCACAAGAACCTTCTACCATGGGCGCGGGACGGGCGTCGAGAACCAGGTCAAAATGCGCAAGGTTGCGCTTGTAGGCTCCACGCCCAATATCAATGCTGTATATTGCTATTCGGTGCCATTGCGATGGAACATTCTACCAGCAGTGGGCAGCTTGATTCTATACGACCATGGTGCGATTTAATAATTTTGATGCGATTCTAAATCTGGCACCACCCAGGCCGCATTAACGACTCCCGATGTGCATCTACATATAACATACATTCTAGCTCAGTGTAATTCTAATACTACCAAAGTGATATTCTAATCATTTTAATCCGATCATAATCCTGCAGATTTGTGTTACGACGATCTTCCACCTAAAACTCGCTTAACACGTTTTTCTATAAACATTATAAAATAAATGGACACACATTTGTTAAAATACGTTTTTATTCATCTGCAATCACTTTTACGTCAAAACTCGAATGGAATATTTATTATGTCATATGTTCAAACAGTTACAGTACAATGTAAACCATATCCGTTCCAGGAATACCAAAGCGTTAAAATATCATTCCCCATGATTTCCTTATTAGTTCACCACGTTTGTTCACTGTCGTCTATGTTGAAGTCCAACGAACGCGTCATCAATGTACATCCTAAAGTCGATTATTACCAACCAAAAAAGCTTNAAAAAAAACGGTAAAAAAAAATGTTTAGTAAGATCTAACTACAGATGCATTCCAACTTTAGCTCAACAGGAAGACTTAAACACAACAATATTGTCTGGAATTGAACCATCTCACAACCACTGCTCATCACACCACTTCACCAAGTAATCACTACCTGCACGTCAATAAACCTCAAACGATGACAAGGCAGAATTCAAAAGTTAGCAAATGTATAAGCACACATTATACAGTCTTCGATCCTCGAGTATTCCATCCTCGGAAGATGGGATGAAGGTGGAATTATCTTCGGACTCGCACTGAATCAGTGATTTCGCCCATATGTGGACTCTGATGCTTTCCGTGATGAGTGTGCAAATGTCTTCCCACACACAGTGCACAAAATGGCTTCTCCCCGTGTGTGTTTCTTATGATCTGAAGATGATGAGTGTGCAAATGTCTTCCCACACACAGGGCACAGGAATGGCTTCTCGCCCGTGTGTGTTCTCTGATGCTAGAAGATGTGATGACCGTGCAAATGTCTTCCCACACACAGGGCACATGAATGGCTTCTCGCCGTGTGTGTTGTCTGGTGTCTCTGAAGATCTGATGGCCATGAAAAGGACTTCCCACACACAGAGCAATTGAATGGCTTCTTGCTCCGTGTACGTGGGGCTGTGGAGAGCGTCTCTGCTCCATGTGAGCGTAGTAACAGCAGCGGTGTTATCGAGTCAAAAGTACGCTATCGGCCGCAAGGATGTTTAGATTTTGTTAACTGCTAAAACAAGAACGACACTCGCGTCTAACCGAGACGCAAAAAATCCCGCTAATTTGACGACGAACACGTTTAAGAGTTTATCCGCGAAAATAGACACTTACTTGGAGATTCACGTATATCGATGTCTGGAACCCGTCTGAAGATGTCGCCACGAACTCTCCCGACGCAAAGTCGCCTAACTGTCGAAACAGCAATTGTGCTCGCCAGGCTGCGTTGTCTCGCGGTTGAAGGGCGATCAGCAGAGCGACGAGTCGAGCGTCCAACCTCATCAAGTTCCTCTCGAAATGGCATTGAGCTCTGCTTCTGAGCCGCCTTATAACTCCCCCCTAGGATCCAATCCTTTGTCTTTCAGGATATTTGCATTCGATTGTTAATTTTGGAAGGTACAATCCGCATGTCTATTAACATACCGAAGGTAATGTGCCCATTGTGCTTCATGCATGAATATGTAAGTGCATCTCAGTGTGTAATTGTGCGCTTATTTTGAATAAATGGAAAAACTTTGTCCTCGATTTAAAGTGAATGCAGAGAAATTAGCATGTAACTTTAGAAAAGGAAGAGAGCGGCCTTCTCGACGAGGGAGTGAAACCCAATAGGTAATATTCTTTTACAGCGTTACAATGGATAGGTTGTAGTTCATAGGTTATAATATTATGTTTCACTATGATAGAGCTTAACATGTGAGAGTCTACAATATCAGAGTTGATCAAATGCGACGATCAAGGGCGTCAATCGGGTGAGTTTGAACAGAGGCTTTAATCAAAGGCGTCATCCCATCACGGAACACCACCTCCTGCGTTTATACAGCAACAGAAGCAACTACAGCAGCAACAACAGCAGCAACATCACATTTCGAGGGCACGCAGCTACTTCCGATTCTGCTGCCCAGCTGTTTGTAGTCGGGACCTGCTCTCGCAGGACCCCACACGTCTTTGGAAATGATTGCGATGATCATGTCTGAGCTGAGAATTAAGTCACTCAAGATTACTTTTTTAACCATAACTTTAGGTAGGTTAGTGTCATCGGGGCTCTGTGAATACTACTCATGAATGAAATCACACTCCTGTATGACCGACATTGTACTAATTTTGGTTGATCGAGTAGAACAAGGCACATAAGATGTCCAGACGAATTCTTATCAACAACAGTGTCCTTAAATATGATGCTAAAATAAATGTTAACACTGGATTAAACGTGCACCTCTTAACCCCTCCCTCGCATTTACGACTAACAATTTGCATTTGCACATAACATACATTCAAGTACAGTAATTTGCTAAACGACCAAATTGTCATTCTAAAATTTGAATGCCATTCTTACCCTCGACCCCACAGTTCACATATCCGACCGTCGGTTCGATTGAACGGACAATTAACAAACATGTGTAGAGTTCCATTATAATACTTCTAATGAAATTAAAATACCGTACCTCCGTTTATGGTGGTATAAATTATAAACCAGTTGGTAGCTTTTTTTGTCGTTTAATGTTTAGTGTTATTGTTTATAGTGTTATCAATTTACGTGTTTTTAAGTACAGGTGATTCCCGGTATACTTCGGTATTCTGGACCTGAACGTTGCACCGTCTCTCTGGGGAACCGTGTGGTGTGTGTAGCGAGTATCACGGGGTGGGCGGTAGTGTGGTGATCGTGGTCACGGTCGGCACCGATGCACGACCACCGCCACCACCCCTACTGGGCGGTGGAGCTGCCACCACAAAGCAGCACGCGGCGGAGGAGTGAGGCGATCGCTCTCGCCACGCGAGCGAGGCCCCCTCGCTTCCTCTTCTTTTCGTGCATCTCCACCTGCACCTCTTCCATCTTCTCCTCCGTCTCGTCCTCCTCCTTCCCTCTTCTTCATCCTCCACCACCACCATCTCCTCTACCTCCTCCTCCTCTTCCTGCGCCACCTCCATCTTCTCCATCTTCTTCTCCTCCGCTAGCACCATCTCTTCCTCCTTCATCTCCTCCTCAACTTCCGGCACCACTATCTCCACCACCGTCTTCTCTTCCTCCTCCACCACCATTGTTTCCCCTTTGTCCGTCGTCTCCATGTCCTCCACCACGACCATCTGTTCATCCTTTGTTGTCTCCTTGTCCTCCATCTCCGTATTGTCTTTCTCCTCTCCCTCCGTGTTCTCCTCCATTGTCACATCACAATTCGTCCTCCTTTGCCTTCTCTTCCTCCGAGTTCTCCTTCTCTACCTCATCCTCCATCATCTCCTTCACCTCTTGCTTCGTCTCCTTCTCCACAACTTCTGTCTTCGCTTCAAAGGCCTGGACGAGTGAGGAGGAGGGCAGCGCTGGCTCAGATCTGTGAAGAGACAACACGACACCGTTCTAGATTTGAAGCTTTCGTGACTGCAATATTCATA
>WFAB01003629.1:0-14157 GCA_018977245.1 Lethenteron camtschaticum
CAGATACCCGTACCCTACCCGATACCAGTACCCTACCCGATACCCGTACCCTACCCGATACCCGTACCCTACCCGATACCCGTACCCTACCAGATACCCGTACCCTACCCGATACCCAGTACCCTACCCGATACCCGTACCCTACCCGATACCCGTACCCTACCCGATACCCGTACCCTACCCGATACCGTACCCTACCAGATACCCGTACCCTACCCGATACCCGTACCCTACCCGATACCCGTACCCTACCCCGATACCCGCTACCCTACCCGATACCCGTACCCTACCAGATACCCTACCCTACCAGATACCCGTACCCTAACCCGATACCCGGCTACCCGTACCCGGCCGGGTACCCAATTGCGACCCTGGTGCGGCCGGGTACGGGTACGGGTAGGCCGTGAGTCACTGGTGAGTCACCGTTTGTCACTCATTTCCCAACTCACCCACCCACCCACTCACCCACGCACCCACTCAACCACCCACTCACCACCCCCAGTCACCCACCTACTCACCCCCACTCACCCCCCACTCACCCACCAACCCACCCACTCACCCACCCACCCACCCACCTACTCACCCACCCACCCAACCACTCACCCACTCACCCACTCACCCACTCACCCACTCACCCACCCACTCACCCACCTACTCACCCACCCACCCACTCACCCACCCACGCACCCACTCAACCACCCACCTACTCAACCACCCACTCACCACCCCCCAGTCACCCACCTACTCACCCCCCACTCACCCACCCACCCACTCACCCACCCACCCACCTACTCACCCACCCACTCACCCACCCAACCACCCACCCACTCACCCACTCACCCACCCACTCACCCACCCAACCACCCAGCCACTCACCCACTCACCCACCCACTCACCCACCCACTCACCCACCCACTCACCCACTCACCACCCAACCACCCACCCACTCACCCACCACCTACTCACCCACCCACTCACCCAACCACCCACTCACCCACCCACTCACCCACCCACTCACCCACCGACCCACTCACTCACCCACCGACCCACTCACCCACCCACCCACTCACCCACCCACTCACCCACCCACCCACTCACCCACCCACACACCCACTCACCCACTCACCCAACCCACTCACCCACCCACTCACCCACCCACTCACCCACCCACTCACCCCCCACCCACCCACCCACTCACTCACCCACTCACTCACCCACCTACCCAATCACCCACTCACCCACCCACCCACTCACCCACCCACCCACTCACCCACCCACACACCCACTCACCCACTCACCCACTCACCCAACCCACTCACCCACCCACCACCCACCCACCCACTCACCCACCCACTCACCCACCCACTCACCCACCCACTCACTCACCCACCCACCCACTGACCCACTCACCCACCCACTCACCCACTCACTCACTCACTCACCCACCCCACTCACCCACCTACTCACCCCCACTCACCCACTCACCCACTCACCTCCCCACACACCCACCCAACCCCCACCACCCCCCCCCCGTCACCCACTCACCTCCCCACTCACCCACCCACCCACCCCCCACTCACCCACCCACTCACCCCCCCACTCACCCACCCACCCCCCACTCACCTACCCACTCACCCACCCACTCACCCACCCACCCACTCACCCACTCACCCACCCACTCACCCACTCACCCACCCACTCACCCACTCACCCACCACCCACCCACCCACCCACTCACCCACCACCCACCCACCCACCCACTCACCCACCCACCCACCCCCCACTCACCCACCCACTCACCCACCCACCCCCCCACCCACTCACCCACCCACCCCCCCACACACCCACTCACCACCCCAGTCCCCCACCTACTCACCCCCACTCACCCACTCACCTCCCCACGCACCCACCCAACCCCCACCACTCACCCCCCCCGTCACCCACTCACCTCCCCACTCACCCACCCACCCCCACTCACCCACCCACTCACCCACCCACTCAACCCCCCCACTCAACCCCCACCACTCACCTCCCACTCGGTGAATAATAACCCCCCCGCCCCTCCTCCTCTGACTGCAAGTGGAGCTCTGTGCTGATCGATCCGTGGGGTCCACATTGCGTAACACTCACTCGCTGCTGCTGCTGCTTTGGAAGTTGTAATCCCTCATGGTCGGAGCGTCGAGTTACCCCCGTGGGAAGAGTGCACAAAGAGCTGCGTAGATCTTCGGATTTCTGCTGCCGTGATGCGTCCAGCACAGAGGTCATCGCTCTCTCGGTCTCAGGGGTTCGTAGTGGCCGTGTCGGAGACACTGGGAGGCTGGGTTCAAGCCCTGGTTCTGGGTGTCTCTCTCTCTATCAGGGGGTTCATAGCGGCCGTGTGGGAGACGCTGAGAGCCTGGGTTCGAGCCCTGGGTCTGGATGTCTCTCTCAGGGGGTTCATAATGTGTCGGAGACACTGAGAGCCTGGGTTCGAGCCCTGGGTCTGGGTGTCTCTGTTTCTCTCAGGGGGTTCACGATGGCCGTGTCGGAGACACTGAGAGCCTGGGTTCAAGCCCTGGGTCTAGGTGATTCTGAACTCCACTCACTCTCTCTCTAGAACAGGGGGAGATCACACAAACTCCACTCACTCACTCTGTAGAACAGGGGGAGATCACACAAACTCCACTCACTCGCTCTGTAGAACATGGGGAAATCACACAAACTCCACTCACTCTGTAGAACAGGGGGAGATCACACAAACTCCACTCACTCACTCTGTAGAACAGGGGGAGATCATACAAACTCCACTCACTCACTCTGTAGAACAGGGGGAGATCATACAAACTCCACTCACTCTCTCTGTAGAACAGGGGGAGATCACACAAACTCCACTCACTCACTCTATAGAACAGGGGTAGATCATACAAACTCCACTCACTCACTCTGTAGAACAGGGGGAGATCATACAAACTCCACTCACTCACTCTGTAGAACAGGGGGAGATCACACAAACTCCACTCACTCACTCTGTAGAACAGGGGGAGATCACACAAACTCCACTCACTCACTCTGTAGAACAGGGGGAGATCACACAAACTCCACTCACTCTGTAGAACAGGGGGAGATCACACAAACTCCACTCACTCACTCTGTAGAACAGGGGGAGATCACACAAACTCCACTCACTCACTCTGTAGAACAGGGGCAGATCACACAAACTCCACTCACTCACTCACTCTGTGGAACAGAGGGAGATCACACAAACTCCACTCACTCACTCTGTAGAACAGGGGGAGATCACACAAACTCCACTCACTCACTCACTCTGTAGAACAGGGGGAGATCACACAAATTCCACTCACTCTGTAGAACAGGGGGAGATCACACAAACTCCACTCACTCACTCTGTAGAACATGGGGAGATCACACAAACTCCACTCACTCACTCTGTAGAACAGGGGGAGATCACACAAACTCCACTCACTCTGTAGAACAGGGGGAGATCACACAAACTCCACTCACTCTGTAGAACAGGTGGAGATCACACAAACTCCACTCACTCACTCTGTAGAACAGGGGGCGATCACACAAACTCCACTCACTCACTCTGTAGAACAAGGGGAGATCACACAAACTCCACTCACTCGCTCTGTAGAACAGGGGGCGATCACACAAACTCCACTCACTCACTCTGTAGAATAGGGGAGATCACACAAACTCCACTCACTCACTCTGTAGAACAGGGGGCGATCACACAAACTCCACTGACTCACTCTGTAGAACAGGGGGAGATCACAAAAACTCCACTCACTCACTCTGTAGAACAGGGGGAGATCACACAAACTCCACTCACTCTGTAGAACAGGGGGCGATCACACAAACTCCACTCACTCTGTAGAACAGGGGGAGACCACACAAACTCCACTCACTCTGTATAACAGGGGGAGATCACACAAACTCCACTCACTCACTTGTAGAACAAGGGGCGATCACACAAACTCCACTCACTCACTCTGTAGAACAGGGGGAGATCATACAAACTCCACTCACTCACTCTGTAGAACAGGGGAGATCATACAAACTCCACTCACTCACTCTGTAGAACAGGGGGAGATCACACAAACTCCACTCACTCTGTAGAACAGGGGAGATCACACAAACTCCACTCACTCACTCTGTAGAACAGGGGGAGATCACACAAACTCCACTCACTCACTCTGTAGAACAGGGGCGATCACACAAACTCCACTCACTCACTCTGTAGAACAGGGGGAGATCACACAAACTCCACTCACTCACTCTGTAGAACAGGGGGCGATCACACAAACTCCACTCACTCTGTAGAACAGGGGGCAATCACACAAACTCCAGGCTTTGCTTGAATAAATTCTCGTGATCTGCCCAGGTGTTTATTTGCAAGAACCCTTGCTGTTTTATTAAACTCTCAAACGCAATAAACCATCTCTCATTTAAATCACGTAAATTCACAGTCGAAAATTTTCAATTAATATATTAAACTTATTTAAAGATACGTTTTAGCAGTGTGTGTGTGTGTTTCTGTGTGTATGTGGGGAGCGGTAGTGTAGTGGTTAGCGCTACGCTGCGCTATGAACCCGGTGACCTGGGTTCGATTCCCACTCAGAGCCAACACCACCGGTGACGATTATCTGAACAGGTGAAAGCCTCCTCTAGGTCGACTCAGCCTCAAATGAGTACCTGGTGCGGTGTGTAAACATCGCCACTGGGGAGACAAAGGCGGTCGGGCGTGGTGCTGGCCACCCACCCCCTCGTGTGCCGTTCCTGCCTTCATAGGTGCTCGCTAACAGCACTTGCCCCTACAGTCTGTTCAGGGTATATTTGAATGATGGTCGTCTTGGTTGGAACGGTGGTGCAAGTGGTAGAAGGGAACGAGATGGAACAGATGGAGATTAGTCCACACACGGGTGTAGAAGGGAGCGAGATGGAACAGATGGAGATTAGTCCACCCACGGGTGTAGAAGGGAGCGAGATGGAACAGATGGAGATTAGTCCACACACGGGGTAGAATTGATCGAGATGGAACAGATGGAGATTAGTCCACCCACGGTGTAGAATTGATCGAGATGGAACAGATGGAGATTAGTCCACCCACGGTGTAGAATTGATCGAGATGGAACAGATGGAGATTAGTCCACCCACGGTGTAGAAGGGAGAGAGATGGAACAGATGGAGATTAGTCCACCCACGGGGTAGAAGGGAGCGAGATGGAACAGATGGAGATTAGTCCACCCACGAGGTAGAAGGGAGCGAGATGGAACAGATGGAGATTAGTCCACCCACGGGTGTAGAATTCAGCGAGATGGAACAAATGGAGATTAGTCCACCTACGGGTGTACAAGTGAGCGAGATGGAACAAATGGAGATTAGTCCACCCACGGGGAGAAGGGAGCGAGATGGAACAGATGGATATTAGTCCACCCACGGGGAGAAGGGAGCGAGATGGAACAGATGGATATTAGTCCACCCACGGGGGAGAAGGGAGCGAGTTGGAACAGATGGAGATTAGTCCACCCACGGGGTAGAAGGGAGCGAGATGGAACAGATGGAGATTAGTCCACCCATGGGTGTACAAGTGAGCGAGCTGGAACAGATGGAGATTAGTCCACACACAGGTACAAGGGAGTGAGATGGAACAGATGGAAATTAGTCCACCCACGGGGTAGAAGGGAGCGAGATGGAACAGATGGAGATTAGTCCACACACGGGTGTAGAAGGGAGTGAGATGGAACAGATGGAGATTAGTCCACACACGGGGAGAAGGGAGTGAGATGGAACAGATGGAGATTAGTCCACACACGGGGGAGAAGGGAGTGAGATGGAACAGATGGAGATTAGTCCACACACGTATAGAAGGGAGTGAGATGGAACAGATGGAGATTAGTCCACCCACGGGGTAGAAGGGAGTGAGATGGAACAGATGGAGATTAGTCCACACGGATAGAAGAGAGTGAGATGGAACAGATGGAGATTAGTCCACCCACAGGTACAAGGGAGTGAGATGGAACATATGGAAATTAGTCCACCCACGGGTATAAGGGAGCGAGATGGAACAGATGGGGATTAGTCCACACACGGGGAGAAGAGAGCGAGATGGAACAGATGGAGATTAGTCCACCCACGGGGAGAAGGGAGCGAGATGAAACAGATGGAGATTAGTCCACACACGGTGTAGAAGCCAGTGAGATGAAACAGATGGAGATTAGTCCACCCACAGGTACAAGGGAGTGAGATGGAACAGATGGAGATTAGTCCACCCACGGGTGTAGAAGGGAGTGAGATGGAACAGATGGAGATTAGTCCACCCACAGGTACAAGGGAGTGAGATGGAACAGATGGAGATTAGTCCACCCACGGGTAGAAAGGAGTGAGATGGAACAGATGGAGATTAGTCCACCCACGGTGTAGAAGGGAGCGAGATGGACAGATGGAGATTAGTCCACCCACGGGTAGAAGGAGCGAGATGGAACAGATGGAGATTAGTCCACCCACGGTGTAGAAGTGAGCGAGATGGAGCAGATGGAGATTAGTCCACCCACGGGGTAGAAGGGAGTGAGATGGAACAGATGGAGATTAGTCCACACACGGGTAGAAGTGAGCGAGATGGAACAGATGGACATCAGTCCACCCACGGGTGTAGAACGGAGCGAGATGGAACAGATGGACATCAGTCCACCCACGGGTGTAGAATTCAGCGAGATGGAACAGATGGAGATTAGTCCACCCACGGTGTAGACTGGAGCGAGATGGAACAGATGGAGATTAGTCCACACACGGGTGTAGAAGGGAGTGAGATGGAACAGATGGAGATTAGTCCACCCACGGGTGTACAAGTGAGCGAGCTGGAACAGATGGAGATTAGTCCACCCACAGTGTACAAGTGAGCGAGATGGAACAGATGGAGATTAGTCCACCCACGGGTGTACAAGTGAGCGAGATGGAACAGATGGAGATTAGTCCACCCACGGGTGTAGAATTCAGCGAGATGGAACATATGGACATCAGTCCACCCACGATGTAGAAGGGAGCGAGATGGAACAGATGGAGATTAGTCCACCCACGTGGTAGAATTGATCGAGATGGAACAGATGGACATCAGTCCACCCACGGGTGTAGAATTGAGCGAGATGGAACAGATGGAGATTAGTCCACCCACGGGTGTAGAATTCAGCGAGATGGAACAGATGGAGATTAGTCCACCCACGGGTGTAGAATTCAGCGAGATGGAATAGATGGAGATTAGTCCACCCACGGGTGTATTAGTGAGCGAGATGGAACAGATGGAGATTAGTCCTCCCACGGGTGTAATGGAACTGTCGGTGAATCATTCCGCAATTTGCCGGATTCCGCTGGACCCGTCGTGGAATCCGTCGGCTCCGTCGCAGCAGTGAGCCGGTCCTCCGTCGTGCCACGCCGGTACCACCGGCCCCGCCGGTACCACCGGGACCACCGGCCCTGCCGGTATCACCGGGACCACCGGCCCTGCCGGTATCACCGGTACCACCGTCGGCACTCCAACGGTGAAGCCCAAGTGGATGGATGGACCTCCCACCGCTGAATCTGCGGCTGTTGGCGGCAGTTGTGGTGGTGGTGCCACTGCTGCCCGGAGGCTCGCCTGACCCTGATGCTGCTGCTGCTGCTGCAACAGGAGGAGCTGCTGCTGCTGCTGCTGCTGCTCCAACTGGTGCAGTTGCTGCTCCTGCTGCTGCAGCTGCTGCTCCAGCTGCTGTTGCTGCTGCAGCTGCTGTTCCAGCTGCTGCTGCTGCTGTTCCAGCTGCTGCTGCTGCTGTTGCTGCTGCAGCTGCTGCTCCAGCTGCTGCTGCTGCAGCTGCTGCTCCAGCTGCTGCTGCTCCAGTTGCTGTTGCTGCTGCTGCTGCTGCAGGAGCTGCTGGTACCCCTGCTGACTGCATGCTGAGGCCTCCTCCTCCGCTAGCTGCTGCTGCAACACCAGCAGCTGCTGCTGTTGCAGCTGCTGGTGTTGCAGCTGCTGCTGCTGTTGCAGCTGCTCCTGCTGCAGCTGCTCATGCAATTGCAGCAACAGCAGCTGGTGGTACCCTTGCTGCTGCTGCTGCTGGTTGTGCTGCTGGCGATGCTGCTGTTGGTACTGGTGGTGGTGGTACCCATGCTGCTGCTGCTTCTGCTGCTGTAACTGCTGCTCCAACTGCTGCTGCTCCAACTGCCGCTGCTCCAACTGCCGCAACTGCTGCTGCTTCTGCTGCTGCTGCTGTAACTGCTGCTCCAACTGCCGCTGCTCTAACTGTTGCTGCTCCATCTGCTGCAACTGCTGCTGCTGCAACTGCTGCTGCTGCTTCTGCTGCTGCTCCATCTGCTGCTGCTCCATCTGCTGCTGCTCCATCTGCTGCTGCTCCAACTGTCGCAACTGCTGCTGCTCCATCTGCTGCTGCTCCATCTGCTGCTGCTCCAACTGTCGCAACTGCTGCTGCTGCTTCTGCTGCTGCTCCATCTGCTGCTGCTCCATCTGCTGCTGCTCCAACTGTCGCAACTGCTGCTGCTGCTTCTGCTGCTGCTCCATCTGCTGCTGCTCCATCTGCTGCTGCTGCAACTGCCGCTGCTCCATCTGCTGCAACTGCTGCTGCTGCTGCTTCTGCTGCTGCTGTAACTGCTGCTCCAACTGCTGCTGCTCCAACTGCTGCAACTGCTGCTGCTCCATCTGCTGCTGCTCCATCTGCTGCTGCTCCATTTGCTTCAACTGGTGCAACTGGTGCAACTGCTGCTGCTGCTGCTGCTCCAACTGCTGCCACTGGTCGGTCCCGCGCATCTCCCCAGCGCCGCCCGGAGCTGAGCCCCAGAAGATCCGGGACAAGTTCGTTGGGCGGCGGAGGCGGTAGTCCACTGGCACGGCCTCCATCTCCTCCATCTCCTCCATCGCCTCCAACTCGTCCTCGTCAACTCCGACCTTTGCCCCGCCGGGCGGCCCTCGGCCTGGGCTTGTTCCCGGCCCGCAGCGGAGGGCCGGTGGGGGCCACTCGCCCGCGGCGTCTCCCGCGGCGTCGCCTGCCCGCCCCTCCCCGTACGGCGGCGGAGGTGGCCTCGGCTCGTAGGCCTCCCGGCTGGCCGCCACCGCTGTCGCGCCGCGCATCCCTCCCAGGGACGGAGCCTCAGGCCCGCCCAACGGCAGGCCCCGAGGCCCTCCCAAGGGCAGGCCCAGAGGCCCTCCCAACGGCAGGCCCCCGTGCCCTGCAAATGAGGCCAACGCCCCTCGCGACGCGCCCGGCGCGACTCCCAGACCTGCTGACGGGCCCCCCGCCAATCCCAACAACTGGCCCTCCGGCCCCCCCCCAAACGGGGCCCCACCGAGGTGCCGAGGCGAGGCTTCGCCGAGAGCCGGGTGGCCCTCCCCGCCCGACTGCGCTCCTCCTCCTCCTCCTCCCACCGCCGCCATGAATTCGGCGACACCGAAGTCACCGGGAGGTCGGCACCCGTCTGCCCGGCGGCCCCGATGACCTCCGCCCCCGTCGAGCGCCGAGCGAAGCCGCCGCAGGTCGGCCACTGATTCCCCGACAACGCCGCCGGGGCCGTCGCCGGGACCCAGTGAGTCCGGCGGGGCGAGGCACTCCGACCGCCACCGCTCCAGCGCCCGCTGCAGCTGCAGCCGCGACCTCAGGCGCAGCTGGCGGATGGCTTCCGTCGCCGAAGCCTCCCGCTCGCCCCCCGCTCCACCGTCCCCACCGCCTACGTCACCACCGCCTGGCTCCAGATCGCCGGTCGCGGACCCGCCTCTCCTGGTTTCCTCGGGGCGTTGGCGGCGGTGCTGGTGCTGGTGGTGCTGGTGGTGCTGGTGCTGGTGGTGCTGGTGGTGCTGGTGGTGGTGGCAGGCGGGCAGCAGCGACGAGGGCAAAGCTGTTGACGGACACCGCTGCTGGCGCTGCCGCGGTAGGGAGAAGTCGCAAGCTGCGGTACCGGCGCTGGCGGCAGCGGAGGTGGTGGCGGGGCGGGTGTCGGTGCTGTCGGCGGAGGTGGTGGTGGCGGCAAACGTCAAGCGGGCCGCCTCCGGGAGAGATGGAAGCAGCTGCTGCTGCTGCTGCTGCTTCAGCTGCTGCTGCAGCTGATGCTGCTGCAGCTGCTGCTGCTGCTGATGCTGCTTCTGCTGCAGCTGCTGCAGCTGCTGCTGCTGCTGTGGGAAGACAAGGGAAGGAGCGACTTGGAAGAGTTCTCTTCGTATCTTTAGACACCGCCGCTTCTACTCGATAACAGCACTGGGTACAACAGCCTACTGTAGGCCACAGGAGTGGGCGGGATCATTGTCATAGGTGCAGCTTTTACTTACTAACAGCGCTGGGCCCAATAGCCTGCTACAGGCTACATGGGGGACCGTTGCCATTGTGTATATAGACACTGCTGCTACTCACTAACAGCACTTGCCCTGACAGCCTGTTAGAAGCTACACAGGAAGGGATCTTTGTGTTTATAGGCACTGCTGCTACTCGCAAACAGCACCTGGGCGTGATAGCCTGCTGTAGGCTACTGGAGTGGGGGCATCATTGTTTGTGTGTCTTGAGGCACTGCTGCTACTCGCTAACAGCATGTATCCTATCCTTTGCTTTCGTACGACAAAGGTCGCAACCGGGTACCCGATACCCGTACCCTACCCGATACCTGGCTACCCGTACCCGGCCAGGTATGGGTACGGGTAGACGTTTGCGACTCTGGTGCGGCCGAGTACGGGTAGGCCGTGAGTCACTGGTGAGTAACCGTTTGTCACTCATTTCGGGTAGGGTACGGGTACGGGTAGGGAACGGGTACCCGTACCCGGCCGGGTACGGGTACGGGTTCCCATTTGCGACCCTGTGCGGCCGGGTACGGATAGGCCGTGAGTCACTGGTGAGTAACTGTTTGTCACTCATTTTGGGTAGGATACGGGTACGGGTAGGGTACGGCTACCCGTACCCGTACCCGGCCGGGTACGGGTACCCATTTGCGACCCTGGTGCGGCCGGGTACGGGTACGGGTAAGGAATCAAACCCCCTTTGCGACCTCTGGCGTACGATCACTTCGTCAGGAGCAGCAGAGTGGATCGCCGTGATCTCTCCGTCGTGTTTGCGGATCGGGCCTTTGCGTCATTGCGTGAGCCCTGACAGCCTGTTACACGAGACACGGTGGGGGGGGGGACTTTGTCTCGTTCTTTACTGCACCTCTCCAAACATCGAAGGGGCGGACTGCGAGCCGGCGTGCGTGCATCTGCGAGCGCATCTTGTGGTCAGGAGCGATGGCGTCGATGCCTCTTGGGTTCTGCGCGCTGTGGGTACACGACAGAGGGGCAAAGCTTGTTAGCGAGTAGTAGCAGTGCATCGTGGGATCTCTTCTTGCCGGTGTAGAGGAGTAAAATGGGGGCGTGACGTCAGGTGTGCCGTTCAGTGCGATGACGTCACGTCTCTTAGGGTTCAAGTTCAATCTTAATTTTGGAGCTTTCGTGACTGCAGGAATTATTATTTGTTTTTTTCGGTAAAGTCACGTATAAAGATAAAATAATAAATTAAATAATAGCATACGACGTTTCTATTGCAACACAAGCAATCATCATCATCAGGTATAAATGAAATAGCAACAAAAATCTAACCAGAAAACTACAGACGGACATATAAGCAGACAGATATCACCAAGATACATAGAGAGAGAGAGAGAGTAACACAGGTACAGAGAGGGGTGATCGTCTCTGTGGCGAGGCCTTAAATAGACAGAGGGGGGTCGGAGGCAGAGAGAGGGAGGGGTTAGAGACAAAATGTACATGTCAATGAGTACGAAGAGACGCGTATTAAAGTAAGTAAGTTCAAGTTCATGTATTAGGTATATAGCCCTGTGAGCCATTCGGCTCTTGAATCGGGTGCAACCGCAACAAACAAAAAATAAAAACATGAACAAGAAAACATCTTAAATTGAATATGTGACTGAGTGCAAACAGAAAATCCAAGAAAAGACAGCAAAATATTGCAGAAAAATCACCGTGTACACCAACGCTGTGTGCAAAAATCCCAGTGGGATGCAAGTCAAACAACAACAACAACAACCACAAGACAAATTAGATTAAGGCCATCAGTCTAACTCTGTACTACAACAAACAAACATGGCTAAACCAATACACTTTTCGAAATCACCAAAATAAAGCCATGAAAGCAATGAAAAAGCAATCATATGAACTGTGACGGAATTTTCACAATAAATGGCATAAACAACATGTACTACCAAAATTCTAGATTTGAAGCTTTCGTGACTGCAAGGATTCATATTCAGATGTTTTTTCGGTAAAGTCACGTAGGTAAAAAATTTAAAATTAAAATGAATAAAAGTAAAATAAAAATAAAAAAATAGAAATAAAAATCACGACGTTTCGGAGGCAACACAAGCTTCCGTCTTCAGGTGGAACCGTCACAGCCGACAGCTGTATCAAGTAAATGAGAGATTACAAGAGATACCACTCCGTATATATAATGGTTGAGGGGGAAGGGCCAGAAACGGCTCACTTTTCATTATATGGTAAGGTGTGGCTTGAGACTTGTATTAGTTTTACTGGTAGGAACGAAGTGAACCAGCCTACAATAGATTATATCGTCCGTCCGTCCGTCGTCCGATGTCCGATAAGGTCTAGCAACATCGCCCCCTACTGCAAACACTTGGCAGGACCCTACAAAAACCTTTAGACTCAGTGAGGCTTTCCTGGCTAAGCAAGTGTAACATTCCCTTATAATTCCTGAGATAGTTTTTAATTAAAACATTTAAATAAAAAATAACTCACAGCGGCCTAAAGCCTACAGCTAGGCCTAAAGCCTAGAACTAGGCCTCAGACTCTCCTTTCAGCCCACCCCGCAGGGACCTGTTAATTTTAATTTTTTACCTACGTGACTTTACCGAAAAAACCTAAGAATATGTATACCAAAACCCTGTGACGTAAACGGGATCACTGTGGGAACGGGTAGAGTAAGCAGGGTGAAGAGGGAACCAGTGGGTAGAGAGAGGGATCGAGTGGTGAGTGGGGAGAAGCCGGTAGCAGCCGTAGAGGTTAAATCTTAATTTGGAGCTTTCGTGACTGCAGGAATTACTCTTTGGTTCTTTCGGTAAAGTCACGTATTATCTTTATACGTGACTTTACCGAAAGAACCAAAGAGTAGCAGCCGTAGAGGTGCTTTTCTCTCTCCGCTCGGTGGAGTCGGCAGAGTCCCACGATCCGACACGAGAGAGAGAGCGACCGGAGCGAGCCGGCAGGGACCCGGACTCAGAGTAGGACCCCTAGCCCCTGGGAGTTGTGTACCCTGCTGTGTAATATTGCAACAGCTTTAATGAACCCTGGCGGAAGCCCTTAACTTACCTCTGTCTCCGAGTACGTCCGTCGGAACTTCTCTACACCGGTATCGAAATATTAGAACAGGTTTCACCCTTTTTGGTGTTGTGTTAAAATGTTAAAACACCAAACAGAAATTTTTTTGATAATTGGTTTTTTAGCCTTCTATCTGGCAACAAAACTGACAACTTTTTTTTTACAAGGAGTCATGTTTGCATAGACCACAATACCTGCGTCGTAATGCAAACAAAAACATAACTCTGATAATGATATGCACTGTCCTCGAAGTTGATTGGTCCACACCCGAGACAGCTTTTCCTTAGAGCCTAGTCTCACATGGTGTTGGACCAGATGACGCCAAAAGGCGCACAACTCAAAGACAATGCACCATCAGAGTATGAGAGCTCGGGGTGAAGCATTTACACCATTGGAACCTCATTTGCCAGTAAAAATTATGATAATTGGGTTTTACCCTTTATCTGGCAACAAAACTGACACCTTTTTTACAAGGAGTCATGTTTGCATAGACCACATACCTGCAGTCGTAATGCAAACAAAAAACACAACTCTGATAATGTATATTTGTCTTTGTGTGTGTAGGTGTGTGTACGTGTGTGTGTAGGTGAAGGTGTGTGTATGTAAAGGTATGTGTGTGTAGGTGTGTGTAGGTGTGAAGGTGTGTGTGTAGGTGTGTGTAAGTAAAGGTGTGTGTGTGACACCTGGACAAGGTGTATAGGTGAAGGTGTGTGTGTGTAGGTGTGTAGGTGTGTTTAGGTGAGTGTGTATTGTGTGTGTATGTAAAGGTGTGTGATGTAGGTGTCTAGTAGGTTTGTGTGACAGCAGGACAA
>WFAB01003630.1:0-12500 GCA_018977245.1 Lethenteron camtschaticum
TTGAAATGAATAGGGAACCGGATCCCAGTTGGAAATGAATAGGGAACCGGGTCCCAATTGGAAATTAATAGGGAACCGGATCCCAATTGAGATGAATAGGGAACCGGATCCCAGTTGGAAATGAATAGGGAACCGGATCCCAATTGAGTATGAATAGGGAACCGGATCCCAGTTGAAATGAATAGGGAACCGGATCCCAATTGAGATGAATAGGGAACCGGATCCCAATTGAAATGAATAGGGGACCGGATCCCAATTGAGATGAATAGGGAACCGGATCCCAGTTGAAATGAATAGGGAACCGGATCCCAATTGAAATGAATAGGGGAACCGGATCCCAATTGAGATGAATAGGGGAACCGGATCCCAATTGAAATGAATAGGGGATCCGGATCCCAATTGAAATGAATAGGGAACCGGATCCCAATTGAGATGAATAGGGAACCGGATCCCAGTTGAAATGAATAGGGAACCGGATCCCAGTTGAAATGAATAGGGAACCGGATCCCAATTGAAATGAATAGGGGAACCGGATCCCAATTGAAATGAATAGGGGATCCGGATCCCAATTGAAATGAATAGGGGATCCGGATCCCAATTGAAATGAATAGGGGAACCGGATCCCAATTGAGATGAATAGGGAACCGGATCCCAATTGAGATGAATAGGGAACCGGATCCCAGTTGAAATGAATAGGGAACCGGATCCCAGTTGAAATGAATAGGGAATCGGATCCCAATTGAAATGAATAGGGAACCGGATCCCAATTGAAATGAATAGGGAACCGGATCCCAATTGAAATGAATAGGGGATCGGATCCCAATTGAGATGAATAGGGAACCGGATCCCAATTGAAATGAATAGGGAACCGGATCCCAATTGAGATGAATAGGGGAACCGGATCCCAATTGAAATGAATAGGGGATCCGGATCCCAATTGAAATGAATAGGGGAACCGGATCCCAATTGAGATGAATAGGGAACCGGATCCCAATTGAGATGAATAGGGAACCGGATCCCAATTGAAATGAATAGGGGATCGGATCCCAATTGAGATGAATAGGGAACCGGATCCCAATTGAAATGAATAGGGAACCGGATCCCAATTGAAATGAATAGGGAACCGGATCCCAATTGAAATGAATAGGGAACCGGATCCCAATTGAAATGAATAGGGAACCGGATCCCAATTGAAATGAATAGGGAACCGGATCCCAATTGAAATGAATAGGGGACCGGATCCCAGTTGAAATGAATAGGGAACCGGATCCCAATTGAAATGAATAGGGAACCGGATCCCAATTGAAATGAATAGGGAACCGGATCCCAATTGAAATGAATAGGGAACCGGATCCCAATTGAAATGAATAGGGAACCGGATCCCGATTGAAATGAATAGGGAACCGGATCCCAGTTGAAATGAATAGGGAACCGGATCCCAGTTGAAATGAATAGGGAACCGGATCCCAGTTGAAATGAATAGGGAACCGGATCCCAATTGAAATGAATAGGGGACCGGATCCCAATTGAGATGAATAGGGAACCGGATCCCAATTGAGATGAATAGGGAACCGGATCCCAATTGAAATGAATAGGGGACCGGATCCCAATTGAAATGAATAGGGGACCGGATCCCAATTGAGATGAATAGGGAACCGGATCCCAATTGAAATGAATAGGGAACCGGATCCCAATTGAAATGAATAGGGAACCGGATCCCAATTGACATGAATAGGGAACCGGATCCCAATTGAAATGAATAGGGAACCGGATCCCAATTGAAATGAATAGGGAACCGGATCCCAATTGAGATGAATAGGGAACCGGATCCCAATTGAAATGAATAGGGAACCGGATCCCAATTGAAATGAATAGGGGACCGGATCCTAATTGAAATGAATAGGGAACCGGATCCCAAATGAAATTAATAGGGAACCGGATCCCAATTGAAATGAATAGGGAACCGGATCCCAATTGAGATGAATAGGGAACCGGATCCCAATTGAAATGAATAGGGAACCGGATCCCAATTGAAATGAATAGGGGACCGGATCCCAATTGAAATGAATAGGGGACCGGATCTCAATTGAAATGAATAGGGGACCGGATCCCAATTGAAATGAATAGGGAACCGGATCCCAATTGAGATGAATAGGGAACCGGATCCCAATTGAAATGAATAGGGGACCGGATCCCAATTGAAATGAATAGGGGACCGGATCCCAATTGAAATGAATAGGGAACCGGATCCTAATTGAAATGAATAGGGAACCGGATCCCAAATGAAATGAATAGGGAACCGGATCCCAATTGAAATGAATAGGGAACCGGATCCCAATTGAAATGAATAGGGGACCGGATCCCAATTGAAATGAATAGGGAACCGGATCCCAATTGAAATGAATAGGGAACCGGATCCCAATTGAAATGAATAGGGAACCGGATCCCAATTGAAATGAATAGGGAACCGGATCCTAATTGAAATGAATAGGGAACCGGATCCCAATTGAAATGAATTGGGAACCGGATCCCAATTGAGATGAATAGAGAACCGGATCCCAATTGAGATGAATAGGGAACCGGATCCCAATTGAGATGAATAGGGAACCGGATCCCAATTGAAATGAATAGGGAACCGGATCCCAATTGAAATGAATAGGGGACCGGATCCCAATTGAAATGAATAGGGAACCGGATCCCAATTGAAATGAATAGGGGACCGGATCCCAATTGAAATGAATAGGGAACCGGATCCCAATTGAGATGAATAGAGAACCGGATCCCAATTGAGATGAATAGGGAACCGGATCCCAAATGAAATGAATAGGGAACCGGATCCCAATTGAGATGAATAGGGAACCGGATCCCAATTGAAATGAATAGGGAACCGGATCCCAATTGAAATGAATAGGGGACCGGATCCCAATTGAAATGAATAGGGAACCGGATCCCAATTGAAATGAATAGGGAACCGGATCCTCAATTGAAATGAATAGGGGAACCGGATCCCAATTGAAATGAATAGGGACCGGATCCCAATTGAAATGAATAGGGGACCGGATCCCAATTGAAATGAATAGGGGACCGGATCCCAATTGAAATGAATTGGGAACCGGATCCCAATTGACATGAATAGGGAACCGGATCCCAATTGAAATGAATAGGGAACCGGATCCTAATTGAAATGAATAGGGAACCGGATCCCAACTGAAATGAATAGGGAACCGGATCCCAATTGAAATGAATAGGGAACCGGATCCCAATTGAAATGAATAGGGAACCGGATCCCAATTGAAATGAATAGGGAACCGGATCCCAATTGAAATGAATAGGGAACCGGATCCCAATTGAAATGAATAGGGAACCGGATCCCAATTGAAATGAATAGGGAACCGGATCCCAATTGAAATGAATAGGGAACCGGATCCCAATTGAAATGAATAGGGAACCGGATCCCAATTGACATGAATAGGGAACCGGATCCCAATTGAAATGAATAGGGAACCGGATCCCAATTGACATGAATAGGGAACCGGATCCCAATTGAAATGAATAGGGAACCGGATCCCAATTGAAATGAATAGGGAACCGGATCCTAATTGAAATGAATAGGGAACCGGATCCTAATTGAAATGAATAGGGATCCGGATCCTAATTGAAATGAATAGGGAACCGGATCCCAACTGAAATGAATAGGGAACCGGATCCCAATTGAAATGAATAGGGAACCGGATCCCAATTGAAATGAATAGGGAACCGGATCCCAATTGAAATGAATAGGGAACCGGATCCCAATTGAAATGAATAGGGGACCGGATCTCAATTGAGATGAATAGGGAACCGATCCCAATTGAAATGAATAGGGGACCGGATCCCAATTGAGATGAATAGGGAACCGGATCCCAATTGAGATGAATAGGGAACCGGATCCCAATTGAAATGAATAGGGAACCGGATCCCAATTGAAATGAATAGGGGACCGGATCCCAATTGAAATGAATAGGGAACCGGATCCCAATTGAGATGAATAGGGAACCGGATCCCAATTGAAATGAATAGGGAACCGGATCCCAATTGAAATGAATAGGGGACCGGATCCCAATTGAAATGAATAGGGAACCGGATCCCAATTGAAATTAATATGGGAACCGGATCCCAATTGAGATGAATAGGGAACCGGATCCCAATTGAAATGAATAGGGAACCGGATCCCAATTGAAATAAATAGGGGACCGGATCCCAATTGAAATGAATAGGGATCCGGATCCTAATTGAAATGAATAGGGAACCGGATCCCAATTGAAATAAATAGGGGACCGGATCCCAATTGAAATGAATAGGGATCCGGATCCCAATTGAAATGAATAGGGAACCGGATCCCAATTGAAATAAATAGGGGACCGGATCCCAATTGAAATGAATAGGGATCCGAATCTCAATTGAAATGAATAGGGAACCGGATCCCAATTGAAATGAATAGGGAACCGGATCCCAATTGAAATGAATAGGGGACCGGATCCCAATTGAAACGAATAGGGATCCGGATCCCAATTGAATGAATAGGGAACCGGATCCCAATAGAAATGAATAGGGAACCGGATCCCAATTGAGATGAATAGGGAACCGGATCCCAATTGGAATGAATAGGGAACCGGATCCCAGTTGAAATGAATAGGGAACCGGATCCCAGTTGAAATGAATAGGGAACCGGATCCCAATTGAAATGAATAGGGGACCGGATCCCAATTGAAATGAATAGGGGACCAGATCCCAATTGAAATTAATATGGGAACCGGATCCCAAATGAAATGAATAGGGGAACCGGATCCCAATTGAAATGAATAGGGGACCGGATCCTAATTGAAATGAATAGGGGAACCGGATCCCAATTGAAATGAATAGGGGACCGGATCCCAATTGAAATGAATAGGGGACCAGATCCCAATTGAAATGAATAGGGAACCGGATCCCAGTTGAAATGAATAGGGAACCGGATCCCAGTTGAAATGAATAGGGAACCGGATCCCAATTGAAATGAATAGGGGACCGGATCCCAATTGAAATGAATAGGGGACCAGATCCCAATTGAAATTAATATGGGAACCGGATCCCAATTGAAATGAATAGGGGACCGGATCCCAATTGAAATGAATAGGGGACCGGATCCCAATTGAAATGAATAGGGAACCGGATCCCAATTGAAATGAATAGGGGACCGGATCCCAATTGAAATGAATAGGGGACCAGATCCCAATTGAAATTAATATGGGAACCGGATCCCAATTGAAATTAATATGGGAACCGGATCCTCCATTGGGATGAATAGGGAAACGGATCCCAATTGAAATGAATAGGGGACCGGATCCTCTAATGGGATGAATAGGGGAATCTGGGTCATGTCACCTCACAAATCTGGGTCATGTCACCTCACAAATCTGGGTCATGTCACCTCACAAATCTGGGTCATGTCACCTCACAAATCTGGGTCATGTCACCTCACAAATCTGGGTCATGTCACCTCACAAATCTGGGTCATGTCACCTCACAAATCTGGGTCATGTCACCTCACAAATCTGGTCATGTCACCCACGAATCTGGCCATGTCACCTCACAAATCTGGGTCATGTCACCTCACAAATCTGGGTCATGTCACTCCACAAATCTGGGTCATGTCACCTCACAAATCTGGGTCATGTCACTCCACAAATCTGGGTCATGTCACCTCACAAATCTGGGTCATGTCACCCACAAATCTGGGTCATGTCACCCCTTAAATCTGGGTCATGTCACCTCACAAATCTGGGTCATGTCACCTCACAAATCTGGGTCATGTCACCTCACAAATCTGGGTCATGTCACCACACAAATCTGGGTCATGTCACCTCACAAATCTGGGTCATGTCACCTCACAAATCTGGGTCATGTCACCTCACAAATCTGGGTCATGTTACCTCACAAATCTGGGTCATGTCACCTCACAAATCTGGGTCATGTCACCCACAAATCTGGGTCATGTCACCACACAAATCTGGGTCATGTCACCTCACAAATCTGGGTCATGTCACCCCTTAAATCTGGGTCATGTCACCTCACAAATCTGGGTCATGTCACCTCACAAATCTGGGTCATGTCACCTCACAAATCTGGGTCATGTCACCACACAAATCTGGGTCATGTCACCTCACAAATCTGGGTCATGTCACCTCACAAATCTGGGTCATGTCACCTCACAAATCTGGGTCATGTCACCTCACAAATCTGGGTCATGTCACCTCACAAATCTGGGTCATGTCACCTCACAAATCTGGGTCATGTCACCTACAAATCTGGGTCATGTCACCTCACAAATCTGGGTCATGTCACCCCTTAAATCTGGGTCATGTTACCTCACAAATCTGGGTCATGTCACCTCACAAATCTGGGTCATGTCACCTCACAAATCTGGGTCATGTCACCACACAAATCTGGGTCATGTCACCTACAAATCTGGGTCATGTCACTCCACAAATCTGGGTCATGTCACTCCACAAATCTGGGTCATGTCACCTCACAAATCTGGGTCATGTCACCTCACAAATCTGGGTCATGTCATCTCACAAATCTGGGTCATGTCACCCAACAATCTGGGTCATGTCACATCACAAATCTGGGTCATGTCATCTCACAAATCTGGGTCATGTCACCCAACAATCTGGGTCATGTCACCTCACAAATCTGGGTCATGTCATCTCACAAATCTGGGTCATGTCACCCCACAAATCTGGGTCATGTCACCTCACAAATCTGGGTCATGTCACCCCACAAAACTGGGTCATGTCACCTCACAAATCTGGGTCATGTCACCTCACAAATCTGGGTCATGTCACCCCTTAAATCTGGGTCATGTCACCTCACAAATCTGGGTCATGTCACCTCACAAATCTGGGTCATGTCACCTCACACATCTGGGTCATGTCACCTCACAAATCTGGGTCATGTCACCTCACAAATCTGGGTCATGTCACCCACAAATCTGGGTCATGTCACCTCACAAATCTGGGTCGTCACCTCACAAATCTGGGTCATGTCATCTCACAATCTGGGTCATGTCACCCCACGAATCTGGGTCATGTCACCTACAAATCTGGGTCATGTCACCTCACAAATCTGGGTCATGCCACCTCACAAATCTGGGTCATGTCACCTCACAAATCTGGGTCATGTCACCCACAAATGTGGGTCATGTCACCTACAAATCTGGGTCATGTCACCTCACAAATCTGGGTCATGTCACCTCACAAATCTGGGTCATGTCACTCCACAAATCTGGGTCATGTCACCCCACAAATCTGGGTTATGTCACCTCACAAATCTGGGTTATGTCACCTCACAAATCTGGGTCATGTCACTTCACAAATCTGGGTTATGTCACCTCACAAATCTGGGTCATGTCATCTCACAAATCTGGGTCATGTCACTTCACAAATCTGGGTTATGTCACCTCACAAATCTGGGTCATGTCACCTCACAAATCTGGGTCATGTCACCTCACAAATCTGGGTCATGTCACCTCACAAATCTGGGTCATGTCACTCCACAAATCTGGGTCATGTCACTCCACAAATCTGGGTCATGTCACCTCACAAATCTGGGTCATGTCACCTCACAAATCTGGCCATGTTACCTCACAAATCTGGGTCATGTCACCTCACAAATCTGGGTCATGTCACCTCACAAATCTGGGTCATGTCACCTCACAAATCTGGGCCATGTCACCTCACAAATCTGGGTCATGTCACCTCACAAATCTGGGTCATGTCACCTCACAAATCTGGGTCATGTCACCTCACAAATCTGGGTCATGTCACCTCACAAATCTTGCCATGTCACCTCACAAATCTGGGTCATGTCACCTACAAATCTGGGTCATGTCACCTACAAAATTATCACGGTGGCTAGGAGATGTTGACTACCTCGCCTGGTCTATGGTCTGTGTGTCTCTCTCTCATCATCATCACCGTGGCTAGATGTTGACTACCTCGCCTGGTCTACAGTCTGTGTGTCTCTCTCTCATCATCATCACGGTGGCTAGGAGATGTTGACTACCTCGCCTGGTCTACAGTCTGTGTCTCTCATCATCACGGTGGCTAGGAGATGTTGACTACCTCGCCTGGTCTACGGTCTGTGTCTCTCTCTCATCATCATCACGGTGGCTAGGAGATGTTGACTACCTCGCCTGGTCTACGGTCTGTGTGTCTCTCTCTCATCATCATCACGGTGGATAGATGTTGACTACCTCGCCTGGTCTACGGTCTGTGTGTCTCTCTCTCATCGTCATCAATACGGTGGCTAGGAAATGTTGACTACCTCGCCTGGTCTACGGTCTGTGTCTCTCTCATCATCATCACGGTGGCTAGGAGATGTTGACTATCTCGCCTGGTCTACGGTCTGTGTGTCTCTCTCTCATCGTCATCAATACGGTGGCTAGGAAATGTTGACTACCTCGCCTGGTCTACGGTCTGTGTCTCTCTCATCATCATCACGGTGGCTAGGAGATGTTGACTACCTCGCCTGGTCTACGGTCTGTGGGTGTCTCTCTCTCATCATCATCATCACGGTGGCTAGGAGATGTTGACTACCTCGCCTGGTCTACGGTCTGTGTCTCTCTCTCATCATCATCATCACGGTGGCTAGGAGATGTTGACTACCTCGCCTGGTCTACGGTCTGTGTGTCTCTCCTCATCATCATCACGGTGGCTAGGAGATGTTGACTACCTCGCCTGGTCTACGGTCTGTGTCTCTCTCATCATCATCACGGTGGCCAGATGTTGACTACCTCGCGTGGTCTACGGTCTGTGTGTCTCTCTCTCATCATCACGGTGGCTAGATGTTGACTACCTCGCCTGGTCTACGGTCTGTGTGTCTCTCTCTCATCACCATCACTACCGTGGCTAGGAGATGTTGACTACCTCGCCTGGTCTACGGTCTGTGTGTCTCTCTCATCATCACGGTGGCTAGATGTTGACTACCTCGCCTGGTCTACGGTCTGTGTGTCTCTCATCATCACTTCGGTGGCTAGGAGATGTTGACTACCTCGCCTGGTGTGCAGGAGGTTGTGGGTTCGAACCGGACCCTGACGATGCCTGCTGCTGCTGCTGTAGATTTGGAGTCTGGCGTCATTGAGATTCACCATCTCTAGTGCATGTGACGTCCTTTATTTAACCATCAGACCCTCCCTTCCCATTGAGATTCACCATCTCTAGTAACTGTGACTTTTTTTATGCAGTACTAATTACATTCCTGCATTTCCCATAAATATGCTAAATTCCTGTTGATATGCAAATTCCTTTGTCAAGGCGCCCAGCTTATATATATGCTCTAAGCCCGTGTGCTGTTTCATTCAGACTCTGTCGCCTCGACGGACCTGGTTTTCACCTGAGGACGGCTGCTTGCGTTGTGGCCGAAACGTCGTGAGAATTGTTTTATCATGTTTTATTTTTATTATTTTATTACTTCCCTTCTACGTGACTTTACCGAAAGAACCAAGAAGATAACTGTGACCTCCTTTATTTAACCACAAGGCCAGACAGCCACCCCCATTGATATTCAACGTCTCTGCGGTGTTTAAAAAGGGAGGAGGATATTTACAATAATTTAATCACAAATATAAATTCTGTTTCCTGTTGTTAAAAAAAATAAAAAAATATCAGCCATGAACGAAGGTTCCTAATGGACCGCGTCTCGCGGGAAAAGTCAACGACATCATCATGAACATCATCATCATGATCACCAACATCACCATCATCAGCACCATCATCACCATCACCATCATCACCACCATCAACATCACCATCATCATCACCATCATCAGCACCATCATCACCACCACCATCATCACCACCATCAACATCACCATCATCATCACCATCATCAGCACCATCATCACCACCATCACCATCATCAGCACCACCACCACCATCATCACCACCATCACCACCACCAACATCACCATCATCAGCACCATCATCACCACCATCACCACCACCATCATCATCATCACCACGATCACCGCCATCATCATCACCACCACCATCATCACCATCATCACCACCATCACCACCATCATCACCACCACCACCGCCATCATCATCATCATCAAATCACCACCATCATCATCACCATCATCAGCACCATCATCACCATCACCATCATCACCACCATCAACATCACCATCATCATCACCATCATCAGCACCATCATCACCATCACCATCATCACCACCATCAACATCACCATCATCATCACCATCATCAGCACCATCATCACCACCATCACCATCATCAGCACCACCACCACCATCATCACCACCATCACCACCACCAACATCACCATCATCAGCACCATCATCACCATCATCAGCACCATCATCACCACCATCACCACCACCATCACCATCATCATCACCATCATCATCATCACCACGATCACCGCCATCATCATCACCACCACCATCATCACCATCATCACCACCATCACCACCATCATCACACCACCACCGCCCATCATCATCATCATCAAATCACCACCATCACCACCACCATCACCACCATCATCACCACCATCATCACCACCATCATCACCATCATCATCACCATATGGTACCACCATCATCACCACCATCATCACCATCTGGGGGTGTGTGCCACTAAAATCGATACTTGGCTGGATACGCGCCAAAGTTGTGGTCAACCCTACTACGGATGGACTCGTCCTGCCACGGGAATGTGGAATGTCGCCCCACTGATGAGTCCCTGTCTCTCTCTGGCTTCCGTTTTGAATCAGAGAGACGTGAGCCAAGAACCGGAGCGGCTTGAACCCGACTCATCGGTGTCTCTGACATGGCCATATTAAACCTGACACGGCCATTATGGAATTAATATCCACATTAGAAAATTGACACGTCCATTATAACCCTGACACGGCCGTTTTGAAATTTATGTGCCCATTAGAAAATTGACACGGCCATCATGAACCTGACACGGTCAT
Organism: Lethenteron camtschaticum; assembly: GCA_018977245.1. Classification (NCBI taxonomy): domain Eukaryota; kingdom Metazoa; phylum Chordata; class Hyperoartia; order Petromyzontiformes; family Petromyzontidae; genus Lethenteron; species Lethenteron camtschaticum. The sequence continues at coordinate 11,026 of WFAB01003630.1, forward strand.
TATGAAATTGATGTGCCCATTAGGAAATTGACACGGCCATCATGAACTTGACACGGCCGTTTTGAAATTGATGTGCCCATTAGAAAATTGACACGGCCATCATGAACCTGACACGGTCATTTTGAAATTGATGTGCCCATTAGGAAATTGACACGGCCATCATGAACCTGACACGGTCATTTTGAAATTGATGTGCCCATTAGAAAATTGACACGGCCATCATGCACCTGACACGGTCATTTTGAAATTGATGTGCCCATTAGGAAATTGACACAGTCATTTTAAACCTGACACGGCCATTTTGGAATTGATGTGCCCATTAGGAAATTGACACGGCCATCATGAACCTGACACGGCCATTATGGAATTGATATCCACATTAGAAAATTGACACGGCCAATATGGAATTGATAAGTCCATTAGGAAATTTACACGGCAATTATGAACCTGGCACGGCCATTTTGGAATTGGTATCCACATTAGAAAATTGACACGGCCAATATGGAATTGATAAGTCCATTAGGAAATTGACACGGCCATTATGATCCCGACACAGCCATTTTGAAATTTAAATGCCCATTAAGGCTGTTATTGGCCCTGACACGGCCATATTAAACCTGGCACGGCCATTATGGAATTGATATACACATTAGGATATTGACACGGCTATTATGACTCTTGACACGAGCATGTGTGAACACCTGTGTACACGTGTGTGAACATGTGTGCGTGTGTCCACGCGTGTGTCCACACCTCTGTACACGTGTGTGTGTGCGTGTGCGTATTACTGGCCAACCACCCCCTCCATGTGCCGTGTCGGCCTTCATAAGTGCTGCTTGCTAACAGCACTTGCCCCAACAGTCTGTTAAGCCTTTGTAAGCGTGTGTGCGTGTGTGTCTACGTGTGTGTGCGTGTGTGTGTGTACACGTGTGTGTGTGTGAGTGTACACGCGTGTGTGTGTGTACACGTGTGTGTGTGTACGTGTGCGTGTGTGTGCGTGTGTGTACGTGTGTGTGGTGTACACGTGTGTGTGTACACGTGTGCATGTGAGTGTGTGTACACGTGTGAGTGTGTACACGTGTGTGTACACGTGTTTGTGTGTACAAGTGTGTGTGTGTGTACACGTGTGTGTGTGCACACGCGTGCGTGTGTGTGCACACGTGTGTGTGTGCACGTGTGTGTGTGTGTACGTGTGTGTGTGTACACGTGTGTGTGTGTACACGTGTGTGTGTGTACGTGTGTGTGTGTGTACACGTGTGTGTTTACACGCGTGCGTGTGTACACGTGTGTGTGTGCACACGTGTGCGTATGTACACGTGTGTGTGTACACGTGTGTGTGTGTACACGTGTGTGTGTGTACACGTGTGTGTGTATGTGTACACTGTGTGTGTACACGCGTGTGTGTGTGTGTACACGTGTGTGTGTGTGTACACGTGTGTGTGTATGTGTACACTGTGTGTGTACACGCGTGTGGG
>WFAB01003631.1:0-14118 GCA_018977245.1 Lethenteron camtschaticum
TTGTCGATTCTGAGGTAATGGTGGATGGAGAAATAGTTGTAGTGTCTGAAATAGCTGTTGTCGAAGAAAACGGAGATGTCGCTCCTGATGTTGCCACCGTTAGGATACTGGAAGTTGTTGCAGTCGCTGATGTAAATGGTGTTGTTGACAATGCAGAAGTTGCTGCTGTTGTTAAGACAGATTCAGTGATTGAAGTTGTCGATTCTGAGGTAATTGTGGATGGGGAAACAGTTGCAGTGTCTGTTGTCGAAGAAAACAGTGATGTTTGTGATGTGAATGATGTTGTTGAAAATGGAGATATTTTTTCTGCTGTTGAGACAGATTCAGTGCTTGAAGTTGTCGATTCTGAGGGAATTGTGGATGGGGAAACAGTTGCAGTGTCTGCTGTAAGGTGTTGTCGAAGAAAACGGTGATGTTGGTGATGTGGATGAAGCTGTCGATAATGGAGATGTCGCTCCTGATGTTGCCACCGTTAGTATACTGCAAGTTGTTGCAATCGTTGATGTAAATGTTGTAGTTGACAATGGAGAAGTTGCTGCTGCTGTTGAGACAGTTTCAGTGCTCGAAGTTGTCGATTCTGAGGTAATGGTGGAAGAGAAATAGTTGGAGTGTCTAAAATAGGTGTTGTTGAAGAAAACGTTGTAGTCGGAGATGTGATAGGTGTTGTTAACAATGGAGACGTTGCTGCTGTTGTTGGGACAGTTTCAGTGCTCGACGTTGTCGATTCTGAGGGAATGGTGGATGGAGAAATAGTTGTAGTGTCTGACATAGGTGTTGTGGAAAAAAACGTTGGAGTCGGAGATGTGAATGGCATTGTTGACAATGGAGACGTTGTTGCTTCTGTTGAGACAGATTCAGTGCTTGAAGTTGTCGATTCTGAGGTAGAGGTGAATGGAGAAATAGTTGTAGTGTCTGACATACGTGTTGTGGAAGAAAACGTTGTAGTAGGAGATGTAAAAGGTGTTGTTGACAATGGAGACGTTGCTGCCGTTGAGACAGATTCAGTGCTTGAAGTTGTCGATTCTGAGGTAATGGTGGATGGAGAAATAGTTGTAGTGTCTGACGTAGGTGTTGTGGAAGAAATTGTTGTACTCGGAAATGTGAATAGTGTTGTTGACAATGGAGACGTTGTTGCTGCCGTTGAAACACATTCAGTGCTCGAAGTTGTTGATTCTGAGATAATGGTGGATGGAGATATAGTTGTAGTGTCGGAAATAGGTGTTGTCCAAGAAATCGGTGATGTTGGTGATGTGAATGATGTTGTTGACAATGGAGAAGTTGCACCTGACGTTGACATCGTTTCTATATTGGATGTTCTTGCAGTCGCTGATGTGAAAGGTGTTGTTGACTAATGGAGATGTTGCGGCTGTTGAAATCGTTTCAGTACTTGAAGTTGTTGCTTCTGAGGTAATGGTGGATGTGGAAATCGTTGCAGTGTCTGCCGTAGATGTTGTCGAAGAAAACGGCGCTGTTGGTGATGTTATTGATGTTGTCGACAATGGAGATGTCGCTCCTGATGTTGCCACCGTTAGAATACTGGAAGTTGTTGCAGTCGTTGATGTAAATGTTGTTGTTGACAATGCAGAAGTTGCTGCTGTTGTTAAGACAGATTCAGTGATTGAAGTTGTCGATTCTGAGGTAATTGTGGATGGGGAAACAGTTGCAGTGTCTGTTGTCTTAGAAAACAGTGATGTTGGTGATGTGAATGATGTTGTTGAAATGGAGATATTTTTGCTGCTGTTGAGACAGATGCAGTGCTTGAAGTTGTCGATTCTGAGGTAATGGTGGAAGAGAAATAGTTGGAGTGTCTAAAATAGGTGTTGTTGAAGAAAACGTTGTAGTCGGAGATGTGATAGGTGTTGTTAACAATGGAGACGTTGCTGCTGTTGTTGGGACAGTTTCAGTGCTCGACGTTGTCGATTCTGAGAGAATGGTGGATGGAGAAATAGTTGTAGTGTCTGACATAGGTGTTGTGGAAAAAACGTTGGAGTCGGAGATGTGAATGGCATTGTTGACAATGGAGGCGTTGTTGCTGCTGAGACAGATTCAGTGCTTGAAGTTGTCGATTCTGAGGTAAAGGTGGATGGAGAAATAGTTGTAGTGTCTGACATACGTGTTGTGGAAGAAAACGTTGTAGTAGGAGATGTAAATGGTGTTGTTGACAATGGAGACGTTGCTGCTGTTGAGACAGATTCAGTGCTTGAAGTTGTCGATTCTGGGGTAATGGTGGATGGAGAAATAGTTGTAGTGTCTGAAATAGCTGTTGTCGAAGAAAACGGAGATGTCGCTCCTGATGTTGCCACCGTTAGGATACTGGAAGTTGTTGCAGTCGCTGATGTAAATGGTGTTGTTGACAATGCAGAAGTTGCTGCTGTTGTTAAGACAGATTCAGTGATTGAAGTTGTCGATTCTGAGGTAATTGTGGATGGGGAAACAGTTGCAGTGTCTGCTGTAGGTGTTGTCGAAGAAAACGGTGATGTTGGTGATGTGGATGAAGCTGTCGATAATGGAGATGTCGCTCCTGATGTTGCCACCGTTAGTATACTGCAAGTTGTTGCAGTCGTTGATGTAAATGTTGTAGTTGACAATGGAGAAGTTGCTGCTGCTGTTGAGACAGTTTCAGTGCTCGAAGTTGTCGATTCTGAGGTAATGGTGGAAGAGAAATAGTTGGAGTGTCTAAAATAGGTGTTGTTGAAGATAACGTTGTAGTCGGAGATGTGATAGGTGTTGTTAACAATGGAGACGTTGCAGCTGTTGTTGGGACAGTTTCAGTGCTCGACGTTGTCGATTCTGAGGGAATGGTGGATGGAGAAATAGTTGTCGTGTCTGACATAGGTGTTGTGGAAAAAAAAGTTGGAGTCGGAGATGTGAATGGTATTGTTGACAATGGAGACGTTGTTGCTGCTGTTGAGACAGATTCAGTGCTTGAAGTTGTCGATTCTGAGGTAATGGTGGATTGAGAAATAGTTGTAGTGTCTGACATAGGTGTTGTGGAAGAAATCGTTGTACTCGGAGATGTGAATAGTGTCGTTGACAATGGAAACGTTATTTCTGCTGTTGAGACAGATTCAGTGTTCGAAGTTGTCGATTCTGAGATAATGGTGGATGGAGAAATAGTTGTCGTGTCTGAAATAGGTGCTGTCAAAGAAATCGGTGATGTTGGTGATGTGAATGATGTTGTTGACAATGGAGAAGTTGCACCTGATGTTGACATCGTTTCTCTATTGGAAGTTCTTGCAGTCGCTGATGTGAAAGGTGTTGTTGACAATGGAGATGTTGCGGCTGTTGAAATCGTTTCAGTACTTGAAGTTGTTGCTTCTGAGGTAATGGTGGATGTGGAAATCGTGGCAGTGTCTGCTGTAGGTGTTGTCGAAGAAAACGGCGCTATTGGTGATGTTATTGATGTTGTCGACAATGGAGATGTTGCTCCTGATGTTGCCACCGTTAGAATACTGGAAATTGTTGCAGTCGCTGAAGTAAATGGTGTTGTTGACAATGCAGAAGTTGCTGCTGCTGTTGAGACAGTTTCAGTGCTTGAAGTTGTCGATTCTGAGGTAATGGTGGATGGATACATAGTTGTAGTGTCTGACATAGGTGTTGTGGAAGAAAACGTTGTAGTCGGAGATGTGAAAGGTATTGTTGATAATGGAGACGTTGTTGCTGCTGTTGAGACAGATTCAGTGCTTGAAGTTGTCGATTCTGAGGTAATGGTGTGTTGCACACTCGAGATGAAGGACGTGGGCAGGTGCTCCAAATCGAGGGCAAGCACATTTATTTATTGTGGTTCATATGAATCTTGGGAAGAACAGCACCGTCACTCTGTAAAATGCAACAGCGCGTGTTACACGCAGCAATCCTTCCGAGACGCCATTAACCATGTGGCTGGTTTACACGTGCGGTTATTCATTAACCCTTTCTCTTAAACCCAATTCTACTGCTGATAAACCATCTTTGTCTTTGACAATCACATTTGCACATCACTATTCGAATATTACTTTAATCCTAAGCTGTATGTCTATCTATACCATCCACTTCTATCGGCATCTTACACCCATTATATGTACTGTATGTGTACAGTATACGTTCTGTATATCACCATTGTACAGCTTACTACTTTACATGTGTTCTATGCTCAATAGCATTGCAAGTAGTCATACTCTGGGTACATGGGCATGGTTATAGACTAAACAGTATTAGAGTTAGAGAATTACAATGACAATAACTAATTACAGTGCGTCATCCCTTTGCAATGCACAGTGCTAAAACGCCTCTAATTGCATATATCACAAACGAACAATTCAAAGCCAAGCTTAAAGTCTAAAACAAGTCTAGAACAAATCTAGAACATTTATATAACGATCAAAAACAACCTTTGGGTCCTTTACCTGTAAAATGCAACAGCGCGTGTTACACGCAGCAAATCTTCTGAGACGCCATTAACCATGTGGCTGGTTTACACGTGCGGTTATTCATTAACCCTGCCAGCCACCTACAGGCCCGACTCAGACATTACATGCTGCTGTACACACATGCATTGATGCATTGCACAGCACATCAGGACCTTCACAGAACCACACTTTACTCCCTTGCTGCACAAGGACATACTTAAAAGAGTGATCCATTCCTATTGTGCTGTGGGGGCCGTTGGCCCCCGGGGTCCCTCCCGCCTGCATCCCCTATTCCGTTTACGTTACCCCACCTCCCTATTACCCGCTACGGTTTCGCCGGCATTCGAACGCGACGCCCCGTACTGTTACAGCCTCGCGCTGCGCTCCCACGCTGCGAGCATACGGGCGCACAGTATCATCAATCAAACGCCACACTCCCCCTCTTTACACCGCTACGTGCAGCTCTCGCACACTGCGAGTGTGTGCCCGTCTATAGCCCTGTGCGGCACTCGCCTCCACGTCGAATAACCACGTTATGATCGTGCAGATGTATCACACACGGAGTGAACACACGCGACACCCACTCTCGCACCGCTCTGCGCAGCGCTCCCCCGAGGCGAACCGCAGCTCTACAGAACCACTGCGTACACACGCTCACCCACGTGCTCAGCTCCGCGCAGCGCTCACTCACGTGGCGAACCACTGTGTGCACCCGCGCACCCACACGCTCACGCTGCACGACAAGATCACGCGAGACCACGCTTCGCTATTAATGATTTATTATCTGCTACCTGGTAATTTAATGTTATGTCAGTATGAGTCGACGAGGCTGGCCTATCCTACTTCCCCTGGACCTATTCTCTATTTATCGGCTTACGATACCCTGTCACCTTGCTACTCACGGGTCGAAGTATTCGGTCGTCCTGTGGCTTTTCCTCTATGCCGTTGGGGCACGTCGCGCGGACGTCCGGAGGCAGAGCTGGGAGCCGACTTACACGCGTGCCTCTTGAAGAGAAGTGAGGAGAGAGCGCCTCCGTACCTTGCTACGCTCCTTTTTATCCTAATTCCCGGACTCGGGCCCCTACCCCCTTCCCACGTACCGTGCGCCTTTGCTATGCTAATTTATCCTCTGTCCGCGCGGCGTAAACTCTAAACAATAGCCCGCGCCCCCTTGCCCGGGCTCGGCGGCTCCGCGGCGCCTCCACGGTGCTTTTGTTCCGCTAATCAATGAGCGACCTGCACGGCGCAAATTCCAATCAATCCCTTTCTCACGCAGGCCCCCCCATTATTGCAGTTCATGCGGCGGCGTCCGTCACAAAGGTGCGCCGTGGGAATTTGTGCACGGCTCCCCGCGTGACCCCGCTCTCCCGATTACTCATACTAACATCCTTATCCTTTAACTCCCCTAACAATGGTGCCTGCGTGCCCGAGCGTAATTATGCCGTCCCTCCGCTGCCTGTGCGGGGGGGGGGGGTGCCTGATTATGCAATTCAGATGCGCTGCGTGTTTTCTAATGATGCTCCTCCATCACAATGCTTATTCCCTCTGCCTGCCCCGTCGATACTTGCGTGTGTGGGGGGAAATGCGCCTCAACCGCGGTGGCCGAATGCCCCACGCCGCGACCACACCATATTAAGGCCGGTCGCAGCGCCGCGGCGCAACGTAGCACGGGGGAGGTCATCCAATTCCCTGATCGCCGGAAACCGTGAGAGTTAATTCCGATAAGGGTTTCTCGGATAAAAACCGGTCGATCAGGTGTCCTCCCCTTCCAGCTCTATGGGGGGGAATGCGTGCGGGTGTGTTCATGTGAGGTGAGGTGAGGGGGACAAGGGGTTGGCTCCGTTGCTTGGTGGTGGCGAGGTCGGGGATGGGGCGCCTGCCGAACGGCTTCGTGGCGGCGGCATCACAGTGCCACACTCTCCTCCACAGAATGAGTGTCGTCTCGAGACTCCACCTTTCTCCTTGCTAACATTTTGCAGTCTTTTTCCTTAAACTGGTCATGAAAGGAGTTTTTGAAATCGTGAACACAATTTCTCTAAGGATCATATCCCTTCCAAGATAGCGCCACTCCAAAAGCTCTCTCTTTTGGGGTGAGCTCCAACTCTTTGTGCACGAAGAGATAGGAGCCCAAGCATTATATTATGCTTTTGGAATTACCAGACAATCTGGTATTATTAAACCATGCTTCATATTTTACTGACCAGAAATGGTTAGAATTCTTTTCCCAGTACCTGTCAAGATAAAATCCTTTACAGCTTGTCAATGCTATGTGGAATTTACCTCTTAGGTACTTACTTATCGGCCTACCAACATACTTGAAACCTTTTCCTCACCATTTTTTTCCTCTTAGGCAATGACCCCTTCTTAACATATTAAACACAACACTAACAAACAAAAACATCTTAAACAACTAACAACTATATGACCACAGCTTATATCTTGTTTGGATCATGCATGTTGTAGGACTTCTTCTTCACCGCCAGCTCCGTCGTCAGCAGGAACTTGATGATGGCGTAGTGGCCCATCTTGTTGAGCGTAGGTGTGATCTTGCCCGGGTACTTGGGTTGCAGCTGCAGCCACAGAATGTGAGGCCTGCAGAACGTGGGGAAGGTGTGCACCTTGCGGTGGCGCACCGTGTACACCCTGTGCAGCACCTTCTTCTTGACCTTCTGTGCCTTGGCCCTCACCCCACCCTTGAGCTGCGCCTCGGCCCCGCGGGCCTTGCTGCCCTCAGGATACCCCTTGCCTTTGACCCCCTCGGGCTTGTTTTGTCCCTCAAATTCCAAGCTGGCTGCTTCATTGATTTTTTCAATCAGCCATCTCATCAGTGACAGTGATGTCATCAGGATGGGGCTTTATTTGGAATTTTATAGAGTCACTGAGCAATCCTGTGCCAATCGATCTCAGGAACTTCCTGCGTACCATGTCTGGATTGTACTGGTCATCAGCTCCTTTTTCTTTAGATGCAAATAATAGTCTATCCTTTAATTCGATAGCTCGGAACAGAAAGTTCTGTGCAGTTTCTCTTGGCTCCTGAGAGATGTTCATCAACTTCTGATAGAGATCAGATGTGCTTTCTTCTCTATAGTGTCCTTTCTTTATTTCTAGCATGTCCCTCAAATTTAGACCAGGACTGATTGCTCTGACTACTGCCTCAATGATGTCAGACTCGGCATGTCCCTTACGGATTCCTGTGTCGATCTGGTGCATCAGATTTGTGTAAGATAACTTGTCTTTCTGCCCTCTTTCACCAATCTGCCCGCAGATCCTGAATTCTCTTCGTATTGTGACTTCCGGCACATTTCCTAGTCTGGCCATTCGTATGGGATTCAATGCTGCTGTAGTTTTTGTTCCACCTTCACTTGAGATTTTCTTTTCTTCAAGGGTTTTTCTGGATTCTTCTTGTGTCTCTTGTATTTCACCATTCATATCTTCAGAAAATTTTGATGGTGGCAGTGTTTGACGCGTTCCACTGCTGTCTTTGTCTTTCTTCTATATTGTTTCAATGAAAGACAGCAGGTTTTGAATATATGCACAGGCCTCATCATCTTCTTCTACGTCTTCAACTTCATCAAGTACTCTTTCTGCCATACGAATCAAAGCCCGTCTGCTTTTATCTTCACCAGTCTCATCATCATTGAAACACTTCAAATATCTGCATGTTCCATGAGCTGGGCTTTCTGCAGCTGATCCAAAGCAGTACTGGCCTTGTCCTGCAGCTGTTCCAGTGCCATGATGTGAAGACCGTTCAGATCTTTGTACGAATATCTTTATATAATCTGCCTTTACAGTTGCTTGGTCCGTCTCCTTGGAAGAGTTGATCCCCGTCAGTGAACTCTGGGAAACTCTCCTGCCAGGCTCGCCAAAATATGTTGCACACTCGAGATGAAGGACGTGGGCAGGTGCTCCAAATCGAGGTCAAGCACATTTATTTATTGTGGTTCATATGAATCTTGGGAAGAACAGCACCGTCACTCTGTAAAATGCAACAGCGCGTGTTACACGCAGCAATCCTTCCGAGACGCCATTAACCATGTGGCTGGTTTACACATGCGGTTATTCATTAACCCTTTCTCTTAAACCCAATTCTACTGCTGATAAACCATCTTTATCTTTGACAATCACATTTGCACATCACTATTCGAATATTACTTTAATCCTAAGCTGTATGTCTATCTATACCATCCACTTCTATCGGCATCTTACACCCATTATATGTACTGTATGTGTACAGTATATGTACTGTATATCACCATTGTACAGCTTACTACTTTACATGTGTTCTATGCTCAATAGCATTGCAAGTAGTCATACTCTGGGTAGATGGGCATGGTTATAGACTAAACAGTATTAGAGTTAGAGAATTACAATGACAATACTAAATTACAGTGCGTCATCCCTTTGCAATGCACAGTGCTACAACGCCTCAAATTGCATATATCACAAACGAACAATTCAAAGCCAAGCTTAAAGTCTAAAACAAGTCTAGAACAAATCTGGAACATTTATATAACGATCAAAAACAACCTTTGGGTCTTTAACCTGTAAAATGCAACAGCGCGTGTTACACGCAGCAATCCTTCCGAGACGCCATTAACCATGTGGCTGGTTTACACGTGCGGTTATTCATTAACCCTTTCTCTTAAACCCAATTCTACTGCTGATAAACCATCTTTGTCTTTGACAATCACATTTGCACATCACTATTCGAATATTACTTTAATCCTAAGCTGTATGTCTATCTATACCATCCACTTCTATCGGCATCTTACACCCATTATATGTACTGTATGTGTACAGTATACGTACTGTATATCACCATTGTACAGCTTACTACTTTACATGTGTTCTGTGCTCAATAGCATTGCAAGTAGTCATACTCTGGATACATGGGCATGGTTATAGACTAAACAGTATTAGAGTTAGAGAATTACAATGGCAATAACTAATTACAGTGCGTCATACCTATGCAATGCACAGTGCTAAAACGCCTCTAATTGCATATATCACAAACGAACAATTCAAAGCCAAGCTTAAAGTCTAAAACAAGTCTAGAACAAATCTAGAACATTTATATAACGATCAAAAACAACCTTTGGGTCCTTTACCTGTAAAATGCAACAGAGCGTGTTACACGCAGCAATCCTTCCGAGACGCCATTAACCATGTGGCTGGTTTACACGTGCGGTTATTCATTAACCCTGCCAGCCACCTACAGGCCCGACTCAGACATTACATGCTGCTGTACACACATGCATTGATGCATTGCACAGTACATCAGGACCTTCACAGAACCACACTTTACTCCCTTGCTGCACAAGGACATACTTAAAAGAGTGATCCATTCCTAATGTGCCACAGGTGGATGGAGAAATAGTTGTAGTGTCTGAAATAGCTGTTGTCGAAGAAAACGGAGATGTCGCTCCTGATGTTGCCACCGTTAGGTTACTGGAAGTTGTTGTAGTCGCTGATGTAAATGGTGTTGTTGACAATGCAGAAGTCGCTGCTGTTCCTGAGACAGTTTCAGTGCTTGAATGTGTCGATTCTGAGGTAATGGTGGATGGAGAAATAGTTGTAGTGTCTGACATAGGTGTTGTGGAAGAAAACGTTGTAGTCGGAGATGTGAATGGTATTGTTGACAATGGAGATGTTGTTGCTGCTGTTGAGACAGATTCAGTGCTCGAAATTGTCGATTCTGAGGTAATGGTGAATGTAGAAATAGTTGTAAAGTCTGACATAGGTGTTTTGGAAGAAATCGTTGTAGTCGGAGATGTGATAAGTGTTGTTAACAATGGAGACGTTGCTGCTGTTGTTGGGACAGTTTCAGTGCTCGACGTTGTCGATTCTGAGGGAATGGTGGATGGAGAAATAGTTGTAGTGTCTGACATAGGTGTTGTGGAAAAAAACGTTGGAGTCGGAGATGTGAATGGCATTGTTGAAAATTGGACGTTGTTTCTGCTGTTGAGACAGATTCAGTGCTCGAAGTTGTAGATTCTGAGGTAATGGTGGATGGAGAAATAGTTGTAGTGTCTGACATAGGTGTTGTGGAAGAAATCGTTGTACTCGGAGATGTGAATAGTGTCGTTGACAATGGAGACGTTGTTGCTGCCGTTGAGACAGATTCAGTGCTCGAAGTTGTTGATTCTGAGATAATGGTGGATGGAGATATAGTTGTAGTGTCGGAAATAGGTGTTGTCAAAGAAATCGGTGATGTGAATGATGTTATTGACAATGGAGAAGTTGCACCTGATGTCGACATCATTTCTATATTGGAAGTTCTTGCAGTCGCTGATGTGAAAAGTGTTGTTGACAATGGAGATGTTGCGGCTGTTGAAATCGTTTCAGTACTTGAAGTTGTTGCTTCTGAGGTAATGGTGGATGTGGAAATCGTGGCAGTGTCTGCTGTAGGTGTTGTCGAAGAAAACGGCGCTGTTGGTGATGTTATTGATGTTGTCGACAATGGAGATGTCGCTCCTGATGTTGCCACCGTTAGAATACTGGAAGTTGTTGCAGTCGTTGATGTAAATTGTGTTGTTGACAATGCAGAAGTTTCTGCTGCTGTTGAGACAGTTTCAGTGGTTGAAGTTGTCGATTCTGAGGTAATGCTGGATGGATAAATAGATGGAGTGTCTAAATAGGTGTTGTGGAAGAAAACGTTGTAGTCGGAGATGTGAAAGGTATTGTTGACAATGGAGACGTTGTTGCTGCTGTTGAGACAGATTCACTGCTTGAAGTTGTCGATTCTGAGGTAATGGTGGATGGAGAATTAGTTGTAGTGTCTGACATAGGTGTTGTGGAAGAAAACGTTGTAGTAGGAGATGTAAATGGTCTTGTTGACAATGGAGACGTTGCTGCTGTTGAGACAGATTCAGTGCTTGAAGTTGTCGATTCTGAGGTAATGGTGGATGGAGACATAGTTGCAGTGTCTGAAATAGCTGTTGTCGAAGAAAACGAGATGGCGCTCCTGATGTTGCCACCGTTAGGATACTGGAAGTTGTTGCAGTCGCTGATGTAAATGATATTGTTGAAATGGAGACGTTGTTGCTGTTGTTGAGACAGATTCAATGCTTGAAGTTGTCGATTCTGAGGAAATGGTGGATGGAGAAATAGTTGTAGTGTCTGACATAGGTGTTGTGGAAGAAAACGTTGTAGTCGGAGATGTGAATGGTATTGTTGACAATGGAGACGTTGTCGCTGCTGTTGAGACAGATTCATGCTCGAAGTTGTCGATTCTGAGGTAATGGTGAATGTAGAAATAGTTGTAGTGTCTGACATAGGTGTTGTGGAAGAAATCGTTGTACTCGGAATGTGAATGGTGTCGTGACAATGGAACGTTATTTCTGCCTGTTGAGACAGATTCAGTGTTCGAAGTTGTCGATTCTGAGATAACGGTGGATGGAGAAATAGTTGTCGTGTCGAAATAGGTGTTGTCAAAGAAATCGGTGATGTGAATGATGTTATTGACAATGGAGAAGTTGCACCTGATGTCGACATCATTTCTATATTGGAAGTTCTTGCAGTCGCTGATGTGAAAAGTGTTGTTGACAATGGAGATGTTGCGGCTGTTGAAATCGTTTCAGTACTTGAAGTTGTTGCTTCTGAGGTAATGGTGGATGTGGAAATCGTGGCAGTGTCTGCTGTAGGTGTTGTCGAAGAAAACGGCGCTGTTGGTGATGTTATTGATGTTGTCGACAATGGAGATGTCGCTCCTGATGTTGCCACCGTTAGAATACTGGAAGTTGTTGCAGTCGTTGATGTAAATTGGTGTTGTTGACAATGCAGAAGTTTCTGCTGCTGTTGAGACAGTTTCAGTGGTTGAAGTTGTCGATTCTGAGGTAATGCTGGATGGATAAATAGATGGAGTGTCTAAAATAGGTGTTGTGGAAGAAAACGTTGTAGTCGGAGATGTGAAAGGTATTGTTGACAATGGAGACGTTGTTGCTGCTGTTGAGACAGATTCACTGCTTGAAGTTGTCGATTCTGAGGTAATGGTGGATGGAGAATTAGTTGTAGTGTCTGACATAGGTGTTGTGGAAGAAAACGTTGTAGTAGGAGATGTAAATGGTCTTGTTGACAATGGAGACGTTGCTGCTGTTGAGACAGATTCAGTGCTTGAAGTTGTCGATTCTGAGGTAATGGTGGATGGAGACATAGTTGTAGTGTCTGAAATAGCTGTTGTCGAAGAAAACGAGATGGCGCTCCTGATGTTGCCACCGTTAGGATACTGGAAGTTGGTGCAGTCGCTGATGTAAATGATATTGTTGAAAATGGAGACGTTGTTGCTGTTGTTGAGACAGATTCAATGCTTGAAGTTGTCGATTCTGAGGAAATGGTGGATGGAGAAATAGTTGTAGTGTCTGACATAGGTGTTGTGGAAGAAAACGTTGTAGTCGGAGATGTGAATGGTATGTTGACAATGGAGACGTTGTCGCTGCTGTTGAGACAGATTCATTGCTCGAAGTTGTCGATTCTGAGGTAATGGTGAATGTAGAAATAGTTGTAGTGTCTGACATAGGTGTTGTGGAAGAAATCGTTGTACTCGGAATGTGAATAGTGTCGTTGACAATGGAAACGTTATTTCTGCTGTTGAGACAGATTCAGTGTTCGAAGTTGTCGATTCTGAGATAACGGTGGATGGAGAAATAGTTGTCGTGTCTGAAATAGGTGCTGTCAAAGAAATCGGTGATGTTGGTGATGTGAATGATGTTGTTGACAATGGAGAAGTTGCACCTGATGTTGACATCGTTTCTATATTGGAAGTTCTTTCAGTCGCTGATGTGAAAGGTGTTGTTGACAATGGAGATGTTGCGGCTGTTGAAATCGTTTCAGTACTTGAAGTTGTTGCTTCTGAAGTAATGGTGGATGTGAAAATCGTGGCAGTGTCTGCTGTAGGTGTTGTCGAAGAAAACGGCGCTGTTGGTAATGTTATTGATGTTGTCGACAATGGAGATGTCCTCCTGATGTTGCCACCGTTAGAATACTGGAAGTTGTTGCAGTCGCTGATGTAAATGGTGTTGTGACAATGCAGAAGTTGCTGCTGCTGTTGAGACAGTTTCAGTGCTTGAAGTTGTCGATTCTGAGGTAATGGTGGATGGATAAATAGTTGTAGTGTCTGACATAGGTGTTGTGGAAGAAAACGTTGTAGTCGGAGATGTGAAAGGTATTGTTGATAATGGAGACGTTGATGCTGCTGTTGAGACAGATTCAGTGCTTGAAGTTGTCGATTCTGAGGTAATGGTGGATTAGAATTAGTTGTAGTGTCTGACATAGGTGTCGTGGAAGAAAACGTTGTAGTAGGAGATGTAAATGGTGTTGTTGACAATAGAGACGTTGCTGCTGTTGAGATAGATTCAGTGCTTGAAGTTGTCGATTCTGAGGTAATGGTGGATGGAGAAATAGTTGTAGTGTCTGAAATAGCCGTTGTCGAAGAAAACGGAGATGTCGCTCCTGATGTTGCCACCGTTAGGTTATTGGAAGTTGTTGCAGTCGCTGATGTAAATGGTGTTGTTGACAATGCAGAAGTCGCTGCTGTTTCTTTAACAGTTTCAGTGCTTGAAGTTGTCGATTCTGAGGTAATGGTGGATGGAGAAATAGTTGTAGTGTCTGACGTAGGTGTTGTGGAAGAAAACGTTGTAGTCGGAGATGTGAATGGTATTGTTGACAATGGAGACGTTGTTGCTGCTGTTGAGACAGATTCAGTGCTCGATATTGTCGATTCTGAGGTAATGGT
>WFAB01003632.1:5000-14103 GCA_018977245.1 Lethenteron camtschaticum
CGTGTCTCTGTGTCTCTCTGCGTCTCTCTGCGTCTCTCTGCGTCTCTCTGCGTGTCTCTGTGTGTGTCTCTGTGTGTGTGTGTCTCTGTGTGTCTCTGTGTCTCTGTGTGTCTGTGTCTCTGTGTGTCTCTGTGTGTGTCTCTGTGTGTCTCTGTGTCTCTGTGTGTCTCTGCGTGTCTCTGCGTGTCTGTGTCTCTCTCTGTGTGTCTCTGTGTCTCTCTCTGTGTGTCTCTGCGTGTCTGTGTCTCTCTCTGTGTGTCTCTGTGTCTCTCTCTGTGTGTCTCTGTGTGTCTCTGCGTGTCTCTGCGTGTCTCTGCGTCTCTCTGCGTGTCTCTGCGTGTCTCTGCGTCTCTCTGCGTGTCTCTGCGTCTCTCTGCGTCTCTCTGCATCTCTCTGCGTGTCTCTGCGTCTCTCTGCGTGTCTCTGTGTGTCTCTGTGTGTCTCTGTGTGTCTCTATGTGTCTCTGTGTGTCTCTGTGTGTCTGTGTGTCTCTCTGTGTGTCTCTCTGTGTGTCTCTCTGTGTGTGTGTGTGTGTCTGTGTGTCTCTGTGTGTCTCTGTGTGTCTCTGTGTCTGTCTCTCTGTGTGTCTCTCTCTGTGTGTCTCTCTCTGTGTGTCTCTCTCTGTGTGTCTCTCTGTGTCTCTGTGTGTCTCTGTGTGTCTCTCTGTGTGTCTCTGTGTGTCTCTGTGTGTCTCTCTGTGTGTCTCTGTGTGTCTCTCTGTGTGTCTCTGTGTCTGTCTCTCTGTGTCTCTGTGTCTGTCTCTGTGTGTCTGTGTCTCTCTCTGTGTCTCTCTCTGTGTCTCTCTCTGTGTCTCTCTGTGTGTCTCTCTGTGTGTCTCTCTGTGTGTCTCTCTGTGTGTCTCTCTCTGTCTCTGTGTGTCTCTGTGTCTCTCTCTCTGTGTCTCTCCCGTCACCTGGGGGGGGATGACCCCCCCACAGACCACAGTGATGTCTCCCCGGCCCAGCGCCCTCAGACTCTGCACCACAGCCGGCACGAGCGTGCGGTGTCTGTGTGTCTCTCTGTGTGTCTCTGTGTGTGTCTCTGTGTCTCTCTGTGTGTCTCTGTGTGTGTCTCTGTGTCTCTGTGTGTCTCTGTGTGTGTCTCTGTGTGTCTCTGTGTGTCTCTGTGTGTCTCTATGTGTCTCTGCGTGTCTCTGCGTGTCTCTATGTGTCTCTGTGTGTCTCTGTGTGTGTCTGTGTGTCTCTGTGTCTCTGTGTCTCTCTGTGTGTGTCTGTGTGTCTCTCTGTGTGTCTGTGTCTCTGTGTGTCTCTGTGTCTCTCTGTGTCTCTCTGTGTCTCTGTGTCTCTGTGTCTCTCTGTGTGTCTGTGTCTCTCTGTGTCTCTCTGTGTCTCTGTGTGTCTCTGTGTGTCTCTGTGTCTCTGTGTGTCTCTGTGTGTCTCTGTGTGTCTCTGTGTGTCTCTGTGTGTCTCTGTGTGTCTCTGTGTGTCTCTGTGTCTCTGTGTGTCTCTATGTGTCTCTGTGTGTCTCTGTGTGTCTCTCTGTGTCTCTGTGTGTCTCTGTGTCTCTGTGTGTCTCTCTGTGTCTCTCTCTGTGTCTCTCTCTGTGTCTCTCTCTGTGTCTCTCTCTGTGTGTGTCTCTCTCTGTGTGTCTCTGTGTCTCTGTGTGTCTCTGTGTGTCTCTGTGTGTGTCTGTGTGTGTCTCTGTGTGTGTGTGTCTCTGTGTGTCTGTGTGTCTTGTGTGTCTCTGTGTGTCTCTGTGTGTCTCTGTGTGTGTCTCTGTGTCTCTGTGTGTCTCTGTGTGTGTCTCTGTGTCTCTGTGTGTCTCTGTGTGTCTGTGTGTGTCTCTGTGTGTGTGTGTCTCTGTGTCTCTCTGTGTGTCTCTGTGTCTCTCTCACCTTCTCCGCTGCTGGACTTGACACACAAGTCGCGTCTGACGCGCAACTGCGCAATCCGCTCGGCTTATATAGTCGGCGAGGTGAATCGATTTGGATGTTAATCGACACTCAGCGATTCCCGATTCGATTCCTCGACCATATTCTATTGGGGAGAGTGGTAGAGGAATCGATTTGACGGAGGAATCGAATCGCTGATGGGTCGTCACGTGGTACTGGGGAATCGATTCAAATATGAATCGATGTGTAGCGATTTTCCAATTCGATTCCTCTAGCATTGGGGGTAGTCATGGAAGAATCGATTGGGAGAATCGTAAGTGATTCGATTCCCCTTTCGATTCCTTACGCAACGCGCATAGAATTAGTAGCGAAAGAATCGATCGGCCGTGGATCGATTCCACTAGTGCCCTTGGAACGCGTCACGTGGTATACGGTGAATCGATTCGAAAATTAATTGACCAGCAGCGATTAAAATGTTCGATTCCTTAAGCAAAGTCTATTGGGATGGTGGTGGAAGAATCGATCATTTTTGGAATCGTTACGGAATCGATTCCGCAACTGCCCTTGAACCGCGGTCACGTGGTACGCATACTTAATCGATTCGGAAATTAATCGACAAGTAGCGATTCATATGTTCGATTCCTTAAGCAATGTCTATTGGGACGGTGGTAGAAGAATCGATCCGTTTGGGAATCGTTACGGAATCGATTCCGTTGCTGGTCTGCAGTCAACACGGGGCGGGGAATCGATAAGAATCTACGTGCAACGATTAATTTGTTCGATTCCTGAGTCGATTCGTAGTTGACGCTTAAGTCACTGAATCGATTCGCACAAAGATTGTCGATTCTTAAAATCGATTCCATCGCTTGCCCAATGCGTTGAGAAGTCGTAAGTCGATTCCGATTGTAGATGTCCGTCGATTCCTCGGATCGATTACTGGTTGTGCAATGTGTTGTGTAAGCGGTGGAGGAATCGATTTCTCGATTCTTGTATTCGATTAGGCGGTCGATTAGATTCGTCAGTCAACGAAAAATCGTGACTGCGTCATTAGCTCTGTGGGTCTCTATGAGTTTCTATGTCTCTATGTCTGTGGGTCTCTGTGTGGTGAGTCTGTGGGTCTCTGTGTGGTGAGTCTGTGGGTCTCTATGAGTTTCTATGTCTCTATGTCTGTGGGTCTCTGTGTGGTGAGTCTGTGGGTCTCTGTGTGGTGAGTCTGTGGGTCTCTGTGTGGTGAGTCTGTGGGTCTCTGTGTGGTGAGTCTGTGGGTCTCTGTGTGGTGAGTCTGTGGGTCTCTTGTGTGGTGAGTCTGTGGGTCTCTGTGTGGTGAGTCTGTGGGTCTCTGTGTGGTGAGTCTGTGGGTCTCTGTGTGGTGAGTCTGTGGGTCTCTTGTGTGGTGAGTCTGTGGGTCTCTGTGTGGTGAGTCTGTGGGTCTCTGTGTGGTGAGTCTGTGTGGTGAGTCTGTGGGTCTCTGTGTGGTGAGTCTGTGGGTCTCTGTGTGGTGAGTCTGTGGGTCTCTGTGTGGTGAGTCTGTGGGTCTCTGTGTGGTGAGTCTGTGGGTCTCTGTGTGGTGAGTCTATGGGTCTCTGTGTGGTGAGTCTGTGGGTCTCTGTGTGGAGAGTCTGTGGGTCTCTGTGTGGTGAGTCTGTGGGTCTCTGTGTGGTGAGTCTGTGGGTCTCTGTGTGGTGAGTCTGTGGGTCTCTGTGTGGTGAGTCTGTGGGTCTCTGTGTGGTGAGTCTGTGGGTCTCTGTGTGGTGAGTCTGTGTGGTGAGTCTGTGGGTCTCTGTGTGGTGAGTCTGTGGGTCTCTGTGTGGTGAGTCTGTGGGTCTCTGTGTGGTGAGTCTGTGGGTCTCTGTGTGGTGAGTCTGTGGGTCTCTGTGTGGTGAGTCTGTGGGTCTCTGTGTGGTGAGTCTGTGGGTCTCTGTGTGGTGAGTCTGTGGGTCTCTGTGTGGTGAGTCTATGGGTCTCTGTGTGGTGAGTCTGTGGGTCTCTGTGTGGTGAGTCTGTGGGTCTCTGTGTGGTGAGTCTGTGGGTCTCTGTGTGGTGAGTCTGTGGGTCTCTGTGTGGTGAGTCTGTGGGTCTCTGTGTGGTGAGTCTGTGTGGTGAGTCTGTGGGTCTCTGTGTGGTGAGTCTGTGGGTCTCTGTGTGGTGAGTCTGTGTGGTGAGTCTGTGGGTCTCTGTGTGGTGAGTCTGTGTGGTGTGGGTCTCTGTGTGGTGAGTCTGTGGGTCTCTGTGTGGAGAGTCTGTGGGTCTCTGTGTGGTGAGTCTGTGGGTCTCTGTGTGGAGAGTCTGTGGGTCTCTGTGTGGTGAGTCTGTGGGTCTCTATGAGTTTCTATGTCTCTGGGTCTGTGGGTCTCTGTGTGGTGAGTCTGTGGGTCTCTATGAGTTTCTATGTCTCTATGTCTGTGGGTCTCTGTGTGGTGAGTCTGTGGGGTCTCTGTGTGGTGAGTCTGTGGGTCTCTATGAGTTTCTATGTCTCTATGTCTGTGGGTCTCTGTGTGGTGAGTCTGTGGGTCTCTGTGTGGTGAGTCTGTGGGTCTCTGTGTGGTGAGTCTGTGGGTCTCTGTGTGGTGAGTCTGTGGGTCTCTGTGTGGTGAGTCTGTGGGTCTCTGTGTGGTGAGTCTGTGGGTCTCTGTGTGGTGAGTCTGTGGGTCTCTGTGTGGTGAGTCTGTGTGGTGAGTCTGTGGGTCTCTGTGTGGTGAGTCTGTGGGTCTCTGTGTGGTGAGTCTGTGTGGTGAGTCTGTGGGTCTCTGTGTGGTGAGTCTGTGTGGTGAGTCTGTGGGTCTCTATGTGGTGAGTCTGTGGGTCTCTGTGTGGTGAGTCTGTGGGTCTCTGTGTGGTGAGTCTGTGTGGTGAGTCTGTGGGTCTCTATGAGTTTCTATGTCTCTATGTCTGTGGGTCTCTGTGTGGTGAGTCTGTGGGTCTCTGTGTGGTGAGTCTGTGGGTCTCTGTGTGGTGAGTCTGTGGGTCTCTGTGTGGTGAGTCTGTGGGTCTCTGTGTGGTGAGTCTGTGGGTCTCTGTGTGGTGAGTCTATGGGTCTGTGTGGTGAGTCTGTGAGTCTCTGTGTGGTGAGTCTGTGGGTCTCTGTGTGGTGAGTCTGTGGGTCTCTGTGTGGTGAGTCTGTGTGGTGAGTCTGTGGGTCTCTGTGTGGTGAGTCTGTGGGTCTCTGTGTGGTGAGTCTGTGTGGTGAGTCTGTGGGTCTCTGTGTGGTGAGTCTGTGTGGTGAGTCTGTGGGTCTCTATGTGGTGAGTCTGTGGGTCTCTGTGTGGTGAGTCTGTGGGTCTCTGTGTGGTGAGTCTGTGGGAGTCTTGTCTTATGAGTTTCTATGTCTCTATGTCTGTGGGTCTCTGTGTGGTGAGTCTGTGGGTCTCTGTGTGGTGAGTCTGTGGGTCTCTGTGTGGTGAGTCTGTGGGTCTCTGTGTGGTGAGTCTGTGGGTCTCTGTGTGGTGAGTCTGTGGGTCTCTGTGTGGTGAGTCTGTGGGTCTCTGTGTGGTGAGTCTGTGGGTCTCTGTGTGGTGAGTCTGTGGGTCTCTGTGTGGTGAGTCTGTGGGTCTCTGTGTGGTGAGTCTGTGGGTCTCTGTGTGGTGAGTCTGTGTGGTGAGTCTGTGGGTCTCTGTGTGGTGAGTCTGTGGGTCTCTGTGTGGTGAGTCTGTGTGGTGAGTCTGTGGTCTTGTGGTGAGTCTGTGGCTTGTGGTGAGTCTGTGGGTCTCTGTGTGGTGAGTCTGTGGGTCTCTGTGTGGTGAGTCGTGTGGTGAGTCTGTGGGTCTCTATGTGGTGAGTCTGTGGGTCTCTGTGTGGTGAGTCTGTGGGTCTCTGTGTGGTGAGTCTGTGTGGTGAGTCTGTGGGTCTCTGTGTGGTGAGTCTGTGGGTCTCTGTGTGGTGAGTCCTGTGTGGTGAGTCTGTGGGTCTCTGTGTGGTGAGTATGTGGGTCTCTGTGTGGTGAGTCTGTGGGTCTCTGTGTGGTGAGTCTGTGGGTCTCTGTGTGGTGAGTCTGTGGGTCTCTGTGTGGTGAGTCTGTGGGTCTCTGTGTGGTGAGTCTGTGGGTCTCTGTGTGGTGAGTCTGTGGGTCTCTGTGTGGTGAGTCTGTGGGTCTCTGTGTGGTGAGTCTGTGGGTCTCTGTGTGTGAGTCTGTGGGTCTCTAGTCTGTGGGTCTCTGTGTGGTGAGTCTGTGGGTCTCTGTGTGGTGAGTCTGTGGGTCTCTGTGTGGTGAGTCTGTGGGTCTCTGTGTGGTGAGTCTGTGGGTCTCTGTATGTCTGTGGGTCTCTGTGTGGTGAGTCTGTGGGTCTCTGTGTGGTGAGTCTGTGGGTCTCTGTGTGGTGAGTCTGTGGGTCTCTGTGTGGTGAGTCTGTGGGTCTCTGTGTGGTGAGTCTGTGGGTCTCTGTGGTGAGTCTGTGGGTCTCTATGAGTGTCTATGGGTCTCTGTGTGGTGAGTCTATGGGTCTCTGTGTGGTGAGTCTGTGGGTCTCTATGTCTGTGGGGCTCTGTGTGGTGAGTCTGTGGGTCTCTGTGTGGTGAGTCTGTGGGTCTCTGTGTGGTGAGTCTGTGGGTCTCTATGTCTGTGGGTCTCTGTGTGGTGAGTCTGTGGGTCTCTGTGTGGTGAGTCTGTGGGTCTCTGTGTGGTGAGTCTGTGGGTCTCTGTGTGGCGAGTCTGTGGGTCTCTGTGTGGTGAGTCTGTGGGTCTCTGTGTGGTGAGTCCTGTGTGGGTCTCTGTGTGGTGAGTCTGTGGTCTCTGTGTGGTGAGTCTGTGTGTCTCTGTGGGTCTCTGTGGGTCTCTGTGTGGTGAGTCTGTGGGTCTCTGTGTGGTGAGTCTGTGGGTCTCTGTGTGGTGAGTCTGTGGGTCTCTGTGTGGTGAGTCTGTGGGTCTCTGTGTGGTGAGTCTGTGGGTCTCTGTGTGGTGAGTCTGTGGGTCTCTGTGTGGTGAGTCTGTGGGTCTCTGTGTGGTGAGTCTGTGGGTCTCTGTGTGGTGAGTCTGTGGGTCTCTGTGTGGTGAGTCTGTGGGTGGTCTGTGTGGTGAGTCTGTGGGTCTCTGTGTGGTGAGTCTGTGGGTCTCTGTGAGTTTCTATGTCTTATGGTCTGTGGGTCTCTGTGTGGTGAGTCTGTGGGTCTCTGTGTGGTGAGTCTGTGGGTCTCTGTGTGGTGAGTCTGTGGGTCTCTGTGTGGTGAGTCTGTGGGTCTCTGTGTGGTGAGTCTGTGGGTCTCTGTGTGGTGAGTCTGTGGGTCTCTGTGTGGTGAGTCTGTGTGGTGAGTCTGTGTGGTGAGTCTGTGGGTCTCTGTGTGGTGAGTCTGTGGGTCTCTGTGTGGTGAGTCTGTGGGTCTCTGTGTGGTGAGTCTGTGGGTCTCTGTGTGGTGAGTCTGTGGGTCTCTTGTGTGGTGAGTCTGTGGGTCTCTGTGTGGTGAGTCTGTGGGTCTCTGTGTGGTGAGTCTGTGGGTCTCTGTGTGGTGAGTCTGTGGGTCTCTGTGTGGTGAGTCTGTGGGTCTCTGTGTGGTGAGTCTGTGGGTCTCTGTGTGGTGAGTCTGTGGGTCTCTGTGTGGTGAGTCTGTGGGTCTCTGTGTGGTGAGTCTGTGGGTCTCTGTGTGGTGAGTCTGTGGGTCTCTATGTCTGTGGGTCTCTGTGTGGTGGTCTGTGGTCTCTGTGTGGTGAGTCTGTGGGTCTCTGTGTGGTGAGTCTGTGGGTCTCTGTGTGGTGAGTCTGTTCTTGTGTGGGGTCTGTTCTATGTCTGTGGGTCTCTGTGTGGTGAGTCTGTGGGTCTCTGTGTGGTGAGTCTGTGGGTCTCTGTGTGGTGAGTCTGTGGGTCTCTGTGTGGTGAGTCTGTGGGTCTCTGTGTGGTGAGTCTGTGGGTCTCTGTGTGAGTCTGTGGGTCTCTATGAGTGTCTATGGGTCTCTGTGTGGTGAGTCTATGGGTTCTGTGTGGTGAGTCTGTGGGTCTCTATGTCTGTGGGGCTCTGTGTGGTGAGTCTGTGGGTCTCTGTGTGGTGAGTCTGTGGGTCTCTGTGTGGTGATCTGTGGGTCTCTGTGTGGTGAGTCTGTGGGTCTCTATGTCTGTGGGTCTCTGTGTGGTGAGTCTGTGGGTCTCTGTGTGGTGAGTCTGTGGGTCTCTGTGTGGTGAGTCGTGGGTCTCTGTGTGGTGAGTCTGTGGGTCTCTGTGTGGTGAGTCTGTGGGTCTCTGTGTGGTGAGTCCCTGTGGGGGTGGTGGTCTGTGGTCTCTGTGGGTCTCTGTGGGTCTCTGTGGGTCTCTGTGTGGTGGTCTGTGGGTCTCTGTGTGGTGAGTCTGTGGGTCTCTGTGTGGTGAGTCTGTGGGTCTCTGTGTGGTGAGTCTGTGGGTCTCTGTGTGGTGAGTCTGTGGGTCTCTGTGTGGTGAATCTGTGGGTCTCTGTGTGGTGAGTCTGTGGGTCTCTGTGTGGTGAGTCTGTGGGTCTCTGTGTGGTGAGTCTGTGGGTCTCTGTGTGGTGAGTCTGTGTGGTGAGTCTGTGTGGTGAGTCTGTGGGTCTCTGTTGGTGAGTCTGTGGCTCTCTGTGTGGTGAGTCTGTGGGTCTCTGTGAGTTTCTATGTCTCTATGTCTGTGGTCTCTGTGTGGTGAGTCTGTGGGTCTCTGTGTGGTGAGTCTGTGGGTCTCTTGTGTGGTGAGTCTGTGGGTCTCTGTGTGGTGAGTCTGTGGGTCTCTGTGTGGTGAGTCTGTGGGTCTCTGTGTGGGTGAGTCTGTGGGTCTCTGTGTGGTGAGTCTGTGTGGTGAGTCTGTGTGGTGAGTCTGTGGGTCTCTGTGTGGGTGAGTCCTGTGGGTCTCTGTGTGGTGAGTCTGTGGGTCTCTGTGTGGTGAGTCTGTGGGTCTCTTGTGTGGTGAGTCTGTGGGTCTCTGTGTGGTGAGTCTGTGGGTCTCTGTGTGGTGAGTCTGTGGGTCTCTGTGTGGTGAGTCTGTGGGTCTCTGTGTGGTGAGTCTGTGGGTCTCTGTGTGGTGAGTCTGTGGATAGACCATGAGCCATAACTGATTCTTAATCAGAAATATGCGATTTTAATCAATGATGTCACAAGATCACAGCAACCAACTTACAGTGTGGCTGAGTGAGTGGGTGAGTGAGTGAGTGGGTGGGTGGGTGAGTGGGTGAGTGAGTGAGTGGGTGGGTGGGTGAGTGAGTGAATGGGTGGGTGGGTGAGTGGGTGGGTGAGTAAGTGGGTCAGTGAGTCGGTGGGTGGGTGGTTGAGTGACTGGGTGAGTGAGTGAGTGGGTGAGTGAGTGGGTGGGTGTGTGAGTGGATGGG